>CAUYMX010099142.1:0-35657 GCA_963573855.1 Lepilemur septentrionalis | reverse complement strand
CTAAATAGCCCGAACAAAGTCTGGCCACAGCAGAACACAGTGAGAGGATTCCAATCTATGATTTAGAGATTAACATTTTCTTGACCATTACTGTGTGCCAGCAGCCTCTGCCGACTGGATTTTCTTTTATTCTCCAATAATCTGGTGAGGTAGGTGTTATTTCTTTTTTTCCTTTTGTTTTTTTTGGAGACAGAGTCCCACTCTGTCGCCTGGGGTAGAGTGCTGTGGCATCAGCCTAGCTCACTGTAACCTCAAACTTCTGGGTTCAAGGGATCCTCCTGTGTCAGCCTCCCAAGTAGCTAGGACTACAGGCATGAGCCACCATGCCCGGCTAATTTTTTCTATATATATTTTTAGTTATCCAGCTAATTTCTTTCTATTTTTGTAGTAGAGACAGGGTCTCACTCTTGCTCAGGCTGGTCTTGAACTCCTGACCTCAAGTGATCCTCCGGCCTTGGCCTCCCAGAGTGTTAGGATTACAAGTGTGAGCCACCATAGGTGTTATTTCTCCATAAGTTAACTTAAAGTCATGAGCCCAGAGCACAATGGGAACTTGTGGTTAACTAATACCTTTAGATCATTTTTACATTAGCTGCTATCAAATTATTATTTTTTCCAGTTACCAGCTAGTGACAGGCTTAAGGGCAACTGAGGACAAAAAGAATCAGTGCCTTTAGAAGGGTGTGAAACCAAAACACAGAGAAAAGTCTGGTTGGATTAATGACCAACTTCCTAACAATAACAGCCTTTATCTAGGAGCTCAGACAGAGCCTGGAATTTCTCAACCACATAGCTTCCTGGAACTATTTTTATTTGGTATTTTACAAGAGGAGCAAGAGCAGAAGAAGTGTCTTAGATAAACAATGAGGTTTGGGGCTCAGCACGTCTCTGCAAAGCACTCATATCATCAGAATCTGAGCAGCCAGTGGAGCCCTGTAAGTCACAAGGTGACAATAAGGAGGCTGCCTCTCTGGTCTGTGGCTTGGGTCAGAGGGGGCCCCCCCGACTGTGCACATTCTTTCCATTAATATAGACTGAGCATCAGCTGTGTTCCAGGCGTGGTGTGAGGTGCTGTGGCTGTAATGAAGAACAGAGAGTTCCAACCTTCTGGAGCTTGTAGTCAGGTGTAAGCCAGCACAGAAGCAACTGATATGCACACATCCAAGTAAATGCAATGATAAAAGAATGTGCCCGGCCTACTAGTAGAGCAAGCGGAGGAGCATTTAACCCATCCTGGGATAAGGATGGAAGAGAAGGTAGTAGAGGAAGTTCCTGGGGAAGGTGGTCTTAACTGATGAATAGGACTTAACCTGGTGAAGGTGGGAGGAAGAGACAAAAGAATAAAATGCTCCAGGTATGAGCAGAGCCTCAAATGCAAGAAATAGCACAAAGGTCCCATAAAGTGTAGGAAGAATTAAAAGAATTTCAGTGTTTAGCTAAAGTTCAAGAGGCTGGGAAGGTAGATAGGATTATTAAGTGCCTGTTGCACGTAAGGCACTGTGATAAACCCTCAACATACGTTATTCCAGATCATTAACTCACTGTGATCTTCAGCAAGTTACTATACCTCTCTGGGCGTTAATGAAATCGTGAAATGAGGATGAGATGAATCCTAAGGTTCCATCTAATCTCAGCCCGGGACGTAAGTGAGTGGGAAGGCATTCCAATCTATTGGCTATGTGCACAGGGATGCTGGTCAGGTGGATCAAGCATCATGGCCCTGCTTATCCAAGTTACAGGCACAGTATTCAAGAGGATTCTATTAAACTTAAAAACATTTACCAAGCATACAACGGGTGCAGGATTCAGAAAAGATACAGATTGAAATATCCATCAGCAGGGTAGGCTATGATAAATGCCGCTGGGAAGGGTCAGATGAGCTGTGGGGAGCTCAGAGTTGGGAGAGACCAGAGTTGGCATGGAGCGTGGAGCAAGGCTTCTTGGGGGAGAGGGCACGTGTGATGGGCCACAGCATGCAGAGTGTTGAGGAGGAGGTTGAGCAGAGGCATTCCAGGCAAAGGAAACAGCAAGACCCTGATAAAGTCAAATGAAGCCTGTACCTTCTGCTCCCCACATCTGCCCCCTCCACCCCTCCACACCCTCTGCTCCCCCTACCTACCCTCAGAATTCTGAGCTGACATTTGAGAGTCTCCATAGTTAAGCCCCGTTCTCTCTGTCCTGCTTTCAGTCCCATGTCTCTCCTATACAGATCCTCTGCTCCAGCCACACAAAGCTTGCCGATTCTTAAATGTGCCCCTCAGTTTGCTATCCCTCACTATACCTCTCTGTACAAGTCCCACTTCCCTAATACTCCCTCCTCTGCCTCCAGTCAGCTTTTCCCACCCAGCATTTAAGACTCATCTAAAATACTATCTTCTCTAACCCTGCCTGAATCTCTTCCAAACACTGCAACATCTTGAATGCCTTCCCCGATGTGGCATTTATAACTTCTTGCCTTGTGTTATAATATCTGTCCTTAAAAGACTGTCTGCTCCTTCAGAAAAAGTGCTGTGCCATGTTGGTATCTCTCCCCAGGGTCTTGCACACAGTAGCGCTGCCCAGAAGGCCAGCTCCCCAGTAAGCACACGGGCTACGAGCAAAGTGGTCAGAGACAGTCTAACTGAACCTGCTGTTTGATATCAGTTAAGGAGTGCTGGAACTGTCGTTCTGTCGTCCTTTGGTTTTGCTAGCAGTCATTTCCCTAAACTCAGGCAAGTGCTCAAGGGGTACTAGGCCCACCTCTAGTTCCAGCAGTGAACTCTTGCTAGCTTATCCTCCTGTTTCAGGAATGGGAACCAAGGATGCAGCTAGTTGAGAGGCAGAGGTGGAGAGCATGGAGTAGGTGTATGTATAACTGGTTCATTCAAAAGAAACCCATCCTAATAGGCCTGAGAAGAGCGTTTGAGACCAATATTTGGTCAAAATTTACCACTCTTGTGATGTGGGTACATTATCCCTGCTTTAAAGGTAAACAAACTCAGAGAGCTCAAGGGCTCAGAGAGGTTAAGATGCTTGCCTGGAGTCATATGGTATGTGGCAGAACGAAAACGTGAAGTCAGGCCTAATGCATTCTCTACTTTATCATAACTGCCACTCAACATCACAGTTGCCTGTGAGGGGACATGAGACCCAGACCCTTTTTAAGAGGTTCAAAGTTCCTGGTGAATGAGAAAATCTCCAATCCTACTTCTGATCCTAGATTTGGTATACAGATGAAATCTGCTTAAACTACCCATTTTTAATGATCTTAGGCAGCCTTGACACAGAAGAGGAGTCATAAAAGGCTAACAACCAGAAGCAGGCAGGAAAGGGAAACATGAAAATCAAGAAGAGGTTAAGAGCTCTTATGGGTGTGTTTCAGTGCCCCCCGCCCGCCACCTCCAATTTCTTTAAGCTCCAGAAGCCGTCTCTTCCATTTCCTTCTTCAACTCTCACCCGGGTCATCAACAACATGGTAAAAGTAAAATATTGTTCCCTTGATTTTCAGTGTTGAATAATCACTCCTTTTCGCTGTTCCTTATGGAGAGCTCTGCCAGGTTTAATTCCTTAATGTAATATATAAAACAGCAGACCTGGGGTTTCCTAGCATCCCTTCTTAGAGAAAAATTACATCCTTATTAATTTGCCTACTTTCTTCCCTCTCCATTGCCTAGGTACTTCCGGGCTTCCCCCCACCTGTGACCCTTTTCACAGGATCTATCATAGCCCAATTCTGCTTTCCATCTGCCTCTTGGTTATTAAATCCCCTTTTAAAAATTCAAACATTAAACAATTAATGACATCTATGTGCCCTGGGATACTAAGTGCAATAAAAGTGAAGTACTATGCTCATGGATAGGACAGTCTAACTTAAAAAACTACTGTGTGATACATTTCATTCAGAAATATTTACCTAGTGACAGCAGAGAGGAGGGATCAATTAATTCTTCCTGAGAAGTGTTGGAGAAGTTCTGAGCTGGGTCTAAAAAAGAAGCAGGGATCCAAATGACAATATGTGCATTTTTAATTTTTTTTAGCAAACACATAGGAATGTCTCCTTCAGGCAAAGCCTTATCTAAGGCATTGGAGCTACAGGTGTGAACAAGGTTCCTGATCTCAACAAGCTTTTAGCACAAACATGAAGTTTAAAAATATACACCAATAATGGCAATACAATGCATACTGTGCCATGCAGAGACTTAAAGAACAAACTGCCAGGGGAGTTCACAGAGAAACTTCTTTTTTCCTTCAAGAACTGTTTAAGAGAACATTTCTCACTGGATATAGTAGGCAGAATTCACCTGACCCTTGGCATACACCACATGAACAATTCCTGGGACCGTGACTATGATGAATTTTACTCTGGTTATTAGGATATGTGATATGAAAGAGTTGACCTTAAAGTAGGGAGATTATCTGGGTGGGCCTGACCTAATTATGAGTATTTTAAAAGCTCACAGTGTTCTCTGACTGGTTAGAGAAGGGGGAAGTCAGAGAGATTCAAAGAATGAGAAGGATTTGATGTAAGAGACATTCTCTTTTGATGAGATAAAGAGGACCACGTAGCAAGGATCTGAGAGTGGTCCCCAGTTGACAGCTAGCAAGCCAAACTAGCTGCAGTCCGACAACCACAGGGAAATGAATTCTGCCAGCAACCTGAAGGAGCCTGGGGCAAACCTTTTCCTTGTTGAGCCTCCAGACATCTTGACTTCAACCTTAGGAGACCCTGAGCAGACAACCCAGCCACACTATGCCAGTTTTCTGATCTATAGAACCACTGGGTGTTGCTTTAAGCTGCTAAATTTGTGGTAATTTGTACACAGCAATAGAGAACTAATACAAGCACTTATAACACTGTGCTCTCATTAGCTATTAATATATTAGTTTCCTCAACTATGGGCTTGTTGGATTCAGGCTGTATCTAATTATCCTTGTAACATTAGGCTTATTCATAAGACAGGTACTCCGTAAAATGCCAGTGAATAAAAGTTTAAATGAGACACAGGAATGCAGATCAGGACCTGGACATACACTGTTCATTTCCTTTTCTCAAAGATAGGCAGACTGATAGACCAATACCAGGACAAAAAAAGGAAGCTCCTTCAGTCAAATGCTCCAAGGCCTATTTCAAAGGCAAAGTAACTAACCCAGGCTTGGCTGCCCTAGCTGCTGCCCCAATCTCAGGTGGATATCCTTCCAAGGACATTGCTCCTAAAAGTACCACTAAGCAGGACACCCTGGGTGACCTGAGAATGGTTCCACCATTCACTAACTGTGTGACCCTGGACAAGTTACTTCACCTCCCTGTTGTGCCTCAGTTTTCTGATCTGTAAAATGCAGATCATAATACCGCATAGGTTTGTCGTGAAAATTGTCACAAGAATTAAAGATGGTACATGTAATTCATGCCCACACGCAGCTCAGCAGGGGCCTCAGGATTTATATTTCACTGTAACACCTTAGCTATAGGTGAATGCTAAATGTATTTTCAATAAGCCAAAATAGAAGCTGAAAAGTCTTTGAACCTCATTTATTCATTTCTTATGAAACATTTTATGTTTTAAATATGACACAAAAGGAAAAACAGTAAATACTTATGTACCATCTACTTTGCTTACAAATAGTGAAAATCCCCCATGTGCTTCTCCCTGTTGCCATCCCCACTCCCAAACCCCTGGAGATAACCACTACTCTGGTGTTTGTTGTTTCCGTGTATGTCTTTATGTTTTTACTACAGGTGTATGGGTGTCCCTCAACCAAACTCCTATTATTTTGCTTATTTGAAAACTTTAAGTGACATCATACTGCTTATTCTTTTTTGTTCAATACTGTTTCTAAGATATTTTCATGTTATTACATGTTATTATTGATCTTAGCTCAAAATAAGGGGTTGGCAATTTTTTCCATAAAGGTCTAGATAGTAAACATTTCAGGCTTTGCAGGTCATAAAACCCTATTGTAGCACAAAGGCAGCCTCAAAAAGCCTGGCTGTGTTACTATAAAACTTTTCATGTAATTTTCATAAGTCATAGAAGTATCATCCAACCATTTAAAAATGTAAAACCCATTCTTAGTTCCTACACCAAACACAAATAGGAGGGGGGGGGCCATATTTGGCCCAAGGACCATTGTCAATTCTGCTCCAGATTATTCATTCTGATTGCTATAGAGTGCTTTATTTTAGTTCATTCATTTAAAAAATATATTTACTAAGCATTTACCAGGTACTGTTATAGATCAGATACTGATCCTGGTTTTAAGAAATTTACTGTGTAAGTAGGCAAGATAAGACATGTTAACCAATAATAACATAGAAAGTGATCAAAGCTCTGAGAGGTTTGTATGGGCTGCCATGAGAGCTAACAGGAGTGGTGGCAGGAGAGCTCATTTCACATTGGCACACTGGTTGAGAAAATGTGCTCTGGAGTTGCACTGCCTGAGTTCCTCTTCTGGCTCCACCATTCACTAGCTGTGTGACCTCAGACAAGTTACTTCACCTCTCTGTGCCTCAGTTTTCTTATCTGTAAAATGCAAATCATAACACTGCATAGGTTTGTTGTGAAAATTAAATTATCACAAGAATCAAAGATAGTACATGTAAAGGACCTAGAAGAGCACTGGCTCATCATAAGCATGATATAAATGTTAGTTTTGATTATTAAGGCTAGAAGATCATGGAAGTCTTTGTGAAGGAAGCATTAAATCAGAATTTTAAAAGATGGGTAGGATTTAGACATACAGGAATGGAGAGGAAGCCATTCTAAGAAGATAGAACAGTGTATGGAAAAGTCTAGAGTAGCAAAGGGAGAAAATTACAAGTGAATCAAAAGGAAAGTAAAAGAGAATAGTGAGAAATAAATTTAGAAAGGAAGGTTGTGGCCAGATCATCGAGAGCCTTGAATGCAAGGCTAAGGAGTTTGTCCTGTAGGTAATGAGGACTTATTAGGTTAATAAACTAGGAATGACAAAATGCCTCCAGGACCTGGCAGCTGTGGGAGGCAAGTTCAAGAGAAATGTCAAAAATTAAGATATAACTCCAACAGCCCATGGAGTGGGGCCTCCACTAGGGCAAAGGCAGTGAGCTTTGGATGTGGGGAAGACAGAGAGGCATTTTAAGGTACATTACCTAATTTTAAGCCCAGGTGACTGCAAATACGGTGGTGCCATTACCTGAAATGGTAATTACAGAGAAGGTTTAGAAAGTCATTTGTTTTCATATGTCTATCTCTTTACCTGGAATGCCTGTGACCTGTGGATTCATCCCACAGGGGCTAGCTTGGGTCTTAAGAGCTCTTTCTGAAAAGCGTATCTTATCAAGTTGCTACTTAAAACTCTTCAATACTTCTTATTGCCTATAGCAGACATTCATTTGGTCTCAGGACGCCTCTCTACTCTTAAAAATTACTGAGGACCTGGAAGAACTTTTTTATGTGCAGTTTGTTACTTCTATCAATATTTACCATATTAGAAATGAAAACTGAAAAAAATTTGAAAATTTGTTAATTCATTTAAAAATTACAATAATAAACCCATTACATGTTAACTTAGGGACATTTTTAATGAAAAATATACTATTTAAAACAAAAAATAAGAGTAGTGTTTTACATTTGTGCACTCTCTTTTGATGTCTGGCTTAAAAGAGAAGAGCTGGATTCTAAAATCTGTTTCTGTATTTCTGTTGTGATATCACATGTCCTACAGAAAAGTTCACTGTAGGCTTGTAAAAGAATGTGAATGAAAAACGCAAAAAAAAACCGCTTAGCATTATCAGAAACATAATACTGAGTTCCCTGATCCCCCAAAAGGATCTCAGGGACACCCAGGGGTTCCGGACCACACTTTGAAAACCACTGACCTACAAAATAAACTCAAAGCTCTTCATCTAGACACGCAAGGACCTCCTTCCACGTTCTGGCTTCCTTTTCCTCTCTAGCTTCAGCAGCATCACCGCCGTAGCCACATCTGCCACACTCGGGCCCCACTATGCCCTCCAGCCAACCGGTGACTCGCCTTTACCTTCCGCTCCTCCTGAAGTGAGCTTCCCCCTCGCAGACTCCTTCAAGAGCCGACGGGAACGTGCTCAGCAGCGGGATGCCCCCTTCGACCCACCCTAACACAGCTGACCGCTCCCTGCAGGCGGAGCACAGGCTGGAGACGGGTCTCCGTCCCTCACTGACTGGCCGGGTGACCTTGGACGAGTAACTTCGCCTCCCTGGGTTTCAGCTTGCTCCTGCTAAACGCAGTGGCGGTTAAACAGAACCGTGGAGCCACAGGGCAGGTGGGCACTGAACGAGTGACCCTCCGCACGGCGCCCGGCCCCCGCGGGTTCAGTGGGTACTTGCACAAGGGATGGCCAGCGCAGGGGCCCTGGACGCTTGTACTCACTGGGTCCCCGGCACGTTCCGTGGGCTTAGCAAGCACTAACTTATTCTCCTCACGTCAACCCTCCAGGTCAAGGGCTACCGCGCGGAGGTGCGACGTAACCCGCTCAAGGGCATCACACAGCCAGCCACTAGCAGAGCCGGGGTTCGTCCAAAGCGGCGCCCCGGGTCAGCCGGCCTTCGGGGCCCAGCACTGCCTCGGAGCCGGCTACCTGCGGCGGCGGGATGGGAACCCGAGCCCGAGTCCCCGAGCTCTCTCCAGGCCTCAGTTTACCCATCCGAGAGACGCGAACCCGACAGCTGGAACGAGCGCCGGCAGGGCCCGGCCGGGAAAGACGGAGGCGGCGGGTCCGGCCAGACAGGGGCCCTCCTCGCCCCGCCCCGCCCCCGCGCGCGAGCCCAACGGCCCCGGCGCGCGCCACCTCGCGGCGGGAGGCGCGGGGGCGGGGCGGGGCCCGGAGCTCCCGCCCCCCCCCAGTCCCCCGCTCGGCCGCCGCCGCCGCCGCCGCCGCCTCGGTGGAGCCCCCCGCCGCCCGGCCCCTTCCCGCGTCCTCTCTCCCTCCCTGCGCAGCGGAAACATGGCGGCGGGAAGGGAGTGAGCCGCCCCGTGCCCCCGCCGCGCCCGCAGGTAAGCGCCTCGCGGCAGCCGCCGCTCGCCCGAGTAGCCCGCGCCTAAGGGGCCGCCCTGGGCTAGCAGGCGGCGGCGGGACCTGCGCAGCTGCTGCGCGCGCCTCTCCCGGCCCGGGGTCCGTCTGTCTGTCGGGCCGGCCTGCCTGCCCGTCTGCGGTCCGCCCGAGGCCGCGGCCCTTCCCCTTCGGTGTCAGCCGGGCCCCGAGCCCCGGCAGCCCGTTCTGCATCTGTGGTCGCGCCGGCGGGGCCCAGTGTCCGGCCGGGGGCCCTGACGCGGCAGGGACGGCCCGGGGGCGCCGGCACGGGAAACCCAAGGACAGGGGCTCTTGGGAGGGTCGGCATCGCGGGGCGGTCACTGAGGGGTCGCTGCGTCCTGGCCAGCCGCGCTGGGGTGGGCCAGGGAAGGTTCTAGGGCCCTGGGCCGAGGGCCGGGAGTCGGCGCGATGTCTGTCTGCGCGCAGGTCAGTAGGTGAGCGGATGCCTGTGGGTCCTGGGCGGCCCAGTCCCGGTTCCCGGCAGGCGAGGACCGGGGTCGGCGGGGCGGCATGGCCCAGCGAGGGCCGGCGGCACCGAGGGCCCGGAGCTGTCAGCAGCGTCCTCGGGGCTGGGCTCCGGCGGCAGAGCTGCGCGGGACAACTCACGTGTGCCGCCAGCCCCGAGCCCCGCCGGAAACGGGTGGGGAGGGCAGGTTTCAAACCTCGGACGCGGCGGGAGCGGCCCGGCAGCGAAGTGAGCTAGCACTGAGAGGAGTTTCCAGGGGATAAGTGAACCCCAGAACATCTCCTGACCGGAAGGGAATTTAAAAGTCATCTAGGGCCTCTTTCTCCCATCCCATGCCAAAGTATGCTTGAAAATCCCAAATTCCACCCTAATAATTTGACAGACCTGTTTGGACACCTCTTCCGGTGATGAGAAGCTAATCTCTTCTCAAGGAACCCGTTCTGTTCCAGGACAGATTCGGTTGTAAGTTGAAAGAAACAGCTGTCTCCCATCCTTCCTAGTTCCTTTCCCTTATGGACAGCCGTTAAGATATTTGAAGATAGTAATCATGTCCCCCGAGTCTTGTCTTCTCTTCGTGTCCAGTTCTTTCAGTTGTTTCTCATATGCTTGGCTCTCTGATCCATCCTCGGGATGAGCTCTAGTTGCCCATATCCCCTTTAAGGAGAACTTAACGTGAGTGAGGAGACAAAGCCTCGTAGGTTTCTCCAACAAGCTCCTTGGCTCCGAGGATTGACCTGTTTAAATAAAAGGTTCCCTTCCTCATTTTTGTGCTGTGTTTTGAACTCAAAAAATTAAAGAAGACATCTAGTAGTGTTTGTTCAAACTAAAAGAGGTCCGATTTTGTGGAAATTTGGGGGTTTTCTCTTCTTTTTAAAATGTCTGTAAACAATTTATCAAGTGAGCTAATGTATATCAAAGTGTTTTTAAAGTATAATGTGCCTTACAAATAGAAGAGTTTATTATTTTTATTCTGAAAAGAATTGAGACTTAGTTTGGTGCCAAACTGCAATTTAGTATTTGGTTGGAGAGGAAAATGCTTTATTACATTGAACTCTTTGCTCTTTTTCTAACTGCCAGCAGAAGGCCCAAAATTACTATGAAAAAGAACACTTTTTGTTACTTACCAGCATTATGTTTTACTTTCTTAATCTCTTAGCCTTGGTGGTACTTGGGGTTAAGTTTTTTAAAAGGATCTTTTACCAACCCCCTAAACCCCTGCCTAAGCTGCAGGTTAGTAATTTTTTAAGCCCAGCAGAGATGTCATGGCCTAGTAGATAAAATGTCAAGCTCTTGTTTCTGGGACCCTGTTCAAATTCTAAGCAAAGTTTCACTGTTTTTATAACTTAGACAAGCACATACCAGCAGTCAGAATTGGCTCTTGATCTTTGTTCTTATGTCTTCATTTTTCAAATTGGTCAGTAATTTTGAAGTTTGTAGCACATATGACAAGTTTGATTTCTGGTATATTTGTGCAAATGCTATTTCTCTTTTATGTAAATTGGGTAAAAATTTGTATAACACCATTCTGTACAGAACTGTACAGATCCGGAAAGGCTCTGATTCCTTCCCTTCAGAAGACTTGGAGTAAAAGGTACTAAACTATGAGAAAGAACTTGTGTGAATATTTCATGGAAAATTTAAACTTAGTATGTTGTAACCTTCATTGTACACTTTTGTATGTACTGTGGGTCAGGTACTATGCTATGTACTGTGCTTAGCTAAGTATACAAAGGTGAATAAAATACATTTCCAATCCTAATGGAGCTGGTAAATTAGATGCTTAAATATATTATTTTAGAATAAAAGGTGAAAACTGTGTATAGCTGAGATATACAAGGTGAGAGCTGCGGTTGCCCAAAGGTGAGGGCACTTAGATTAGCTTAGGAGTTGGGGGAAGGCTTTGGGAAGAGATGACTCTTGACCCAAATCTTAAATGGTAAATAGGAGTAAGCTAGGCAAAGATGAGTAGAAAGTGTGCTTCAGACAAAGAAAGCAGCTTGAGCAAAGACATCGATATGAGAAAGCTTGCATAGTGAACCACAAGCAGGTTGTGACTGCTGAGAATATAACAATAAAGATTAAGTGGTAAGTTGTGAGGCTGGAAATACAAACAGAGGCCGGGTCATAGTGAACCTTGTATGTATAAATATCTTGAAATTAATTCAATAGGTGATTTTTTTTTCTTGTTGTTCAGAAATAGCAAAGGAAAAAAAGGTGATTTTTTTTTTTTTTTTTTTTTTTTTTGGATCACTGAAAGGTTTCCATCAGACATGATTTTAAAATGTGGGGAGGCCAGCCACAGTGGCTCATGCCTGTAATCCCAGCACTTTGGGAAGTCAAGGTGGGAGGATTGCCTGAGGCTAGGAATTCGAGACCAGCTTCGGCAACAGTGAGACCCCATCTCTACAAAAAATAAAATTAACCGGACAGGTTGGCAAGTGCCTGTAGTGCTACCTACTTGGGAGGCTGAAGCAAGAGGAGGATCGCTTGAGACCAGGAGTTCAAGGCTGCAGTGTGCTGCCATCACACCACTGCGCTCCAGCCTGGGTGACAGAAGGGGACTCTGTCTCAAAAAAAAAAAAAAAAGAAAAGAAAAGAAAGGTCATAGAAATGAAGAGAAAGGGATGAATTTGAGAAAAATCTGTGATACTTTATAATTGATTGGATGTGCAGGTAAAAAGGTGAGGAGTCCAATGTGATGTTCAGGTTTTTGGCTTCGGTGACCAGGGGTATGATGGTAATATTAACTGAGACAGGAAACAATGGATGATGAGTTCAGTTTTTTTCTTCTTTTTTTCCTATTTCAGAGTGTTACGGGGGTGAGTTCAGTTTTGAATTTGAATTTTTTTAAAAATTTCTTGAGTTAGATCAATGAGCAAATGGAGTAGGAGAAAGCTGAGGGGGGAAGGTGTGGTCAGAAAGTGGACTATTGGAGATAAGTTGTCTGATATGGAGCTGTTCTAGGTGACAGCTAGGCCTCTGTGTGGGTAGCTGAAATATACAGCAGAGTTGAAGGTCAGTGAAGCTCAGTATGACAAGGAACTGTGAGGCTAGTGTTTTGAATGTCATCCATGTGGATAGTGAAGTAATTTAGGATGATGGGATGTGAGGAAGATAGGAAGATGGTGACCCAGGTGCAGTGAAGATTGGGGATTAATCGGGAGGGTGGTACATGACAGATGAGGAGGTGGGGTCAAGAGTGATATAACCAGATGGTGCAAACCTCAAAGGTTGGGTTTTTAAACACGAGAGTGGAAAAGTAATGGTTTTTGACTTTTCCTTCCTAGAAACAAGGTTCTGATCTCTTTATCTGTATTCAGGACGCATATTAATCCTGTTTGCCCTGAAGAGTTGTTCTTAGTCTTAGGAAGTGGGAGGGCAAATTCCCCACATCAGATCATTTCTGCTAATACTTAATGACAAAAGGCAGTGGAGGTTTGTCCTCTGATGATTATTAGTGGGTGGACAGGAAACAATCATTTAACACAGGATATACCATGGTTTCGGGGCAGATTATAGTGGAAAGAGGCTAGGCTCTGGAGTTAAAAAGATCAAGATTCAGATTTAGACTCTGTTCACTTAACTAGCCTTATGATTGTAAATAAACTGTTTAGTCTCTGTGAGCTTCAGTGTCCTTATCTGTAAAAAATAACTTCCTACCTCGTAGGGTGTCACAGAGATTACATGAAAAAAATATGTATACACACATATAAAATCGCTAGAAAAGCAATTGGTGTTTCATAGATGCAAAGTAAATGTTAGTTTCCTTCCACCTACCTTTAAGGGGCTTATGCTTTGCTAGCAGAAATGAAACTTTTTTATGTTTATCTAGGTTACAAGACAGGATATAGTTTATCAGTAGATAGGCTTAGTGAGGTTAAGAAACTCTAAAGGAAGTAAAAGGAAAGTGATACAGCAGTTCAGAGGAGGGAGATATCATTTCTCAATGTTTGGAAACAAGATTAGGCTTCACATTCAAGATGAATTTCATTTGGGCCTTGGAGAGCAAATTTCAATAGATAAAATAATAATTTAGGTAGCAATACAAAGTAGAGTAAGTATAGGGAATGTTTGTTAAAAGCTGATAGCTTCCACAGGTTTGAGTGTTGTGTTTGTGTAAGTTAATAGGGAGAAATGTGACTGGAGAGGTGGGCTGGGGCCATAGTATTAAAAGAACTGAAGCTATGCAGTTTAGAGTTGATTCTGGATAAACTAGGGAGCCACAGATTGTACATCCTTTCCCTACCTCAGTTTACTATCTGTAAAATTTATAAGCATTAATTCAGAAACTTCACATTTTTGTTTGAAGTGAACCAAGTAAGAAATTCCACATTTGAAAATAAGTTCCTATTTAGGCCAATTCTAAGTTTAAAAAATAACTACTAAGACTTGTTTTGTAGTTATAGTTTAATCTTTACAATAGCCTTGTTTGATAGATAGGCTTAGTGGGGTTAAGAAACATGCAAGATCTCACTGGTAGAAAGTGATTTCAAATTCTGCCTTTTCCATTCTACCATACTGATTTAGATTTGAAAAGAAGCCTGGGTTCCTCAATGTCACTGAAGATTAACTGTACAACCCTAGGCAGATCACTTTTACTCTCTGATCCTCTGTTCCCTCATTTATAAAACATTTAAGGTAGTATGTGTAAAGTACTTTATATAATGTTGGGCACATATTAAGCATGCAAATGTTGGGTTCCTCCTTCCACATCTGTAAATAAGGGAATTTAACCATACCATTGCCAAGGCCTTAGTGCTAACTCCATAGCCACCAGGGAACTGCAATAACTAAATATAGTCAGCCCTCTGTATGCATGGGTTCCACATCTATGAATTCAACCAACCATGGATTGAAAATATTCGAGGAACAAAAGGATGGTTGCATCTATATTGAACATGTACAGACTTTTTTCTTGTCATTATTCCTTAAACAATACAGTACAACAACTATTTACATAGCATTTACATTGTATTAGGTATTGTAAGTAATCTAGAGATGATTAAAATATACGAAAGGGCCTATATGACTCAGGAGGCTGAGGTAGGGGGATCACTTGAGGCCAGGAGTTTGAGGCTATAGTGAGCTATGATTCTGCCACTGTACTCCAGCCTGGGTGACAAGCAAGACACCCATCTCTAAAAATATATGAGACATACACATATACATACACACACAGGAGGAGGCGTGTAGGTCATATGCAAATACTATACCATTTTATATAGGGACGTGAGCATCCATGGGTTTTAGTATCCTTGGGGGTTCCTGGAACCAATCCCCCATGGATGCCAAGGGACAACTGTATTTTGATAACCTCATGGACAGATCAGCCCAGCAGGTCTTATCACCTGTTATCTTTGACTCAGCCTCTCAAATTGTCTGTCTTCTTCTGAACTGTTATTCTTGTGCTGATCTAGCTGCTTCTTCCTCTCTACCAACCTGGCTTGTTTGCTCCTTCCCAAATGTTTCCACTTGTTTTCTCAAAATCCTGTTTCCCACACTGTTAACCATTTTTACTGGATGTTTTTGTGTGCCCTGGCCTTACATGGAAGCCAGGCTCTCTCCCAAGTCATGGAGAGCATATTACTTGCTCTCTAGCCCTTTTTAATGGATGCAGCTCATTCTCCCCACCCCTCCTATCCCAAAGGAGAAAGGTGGTGAAGATAACTATTTTTTTAATTGCCACTGTTTCCAGACTATTACTTCTCTCTTCTTAAAACCCCTGTGCTCTCTGGCACAAAGACCATACCACCGTCGGCTTCTGATAGTAGATCTTCTCCATTGTTTAGGACTTGACACACACAGCCTTCCTTTCCACTGTGATTATTGCCCTCATCCTGAGTGACTTCAGTATTCATATGGATGATTTTTTTCCCCATCACATTGGCCTCTTCAACTCAAGCGATCATCTCTTTAGCTAATCAACTCCCATAGTCACACCATGGGCCTTGTATTACCCAGAGATGGTCCACCTCTGAAATTATAAATGAAGACATCCAGCTTTGTTCAAAATTTCTTCTTCAACCTGACTTTTGATTACCCCCACTAAGTCTGATTTTTGACCTCATCAAAATCTATCTTTACTTCCTTCCATATCCAGCTTAATTTTCTTAGTTCGCCACTATTTCATTTACTCTCTTGCGATGCTCTGTTGTCCTGTCCTTGTCTTCACAAAGTCCCAAACCTTGTTGACTCAAACTAACCTCTCCTTGCTTTACTGAGCTATGCTGGAGAAAAATCACAATTATACAGATTTCTGCCATAGGGCCTTCAATACCTAGTCATTTCTTTGCCCTGTTTTCTATTAATGTGATGTCTTATGTCAAACTCTTTTCAAGCTTCTGACCACCCTAATTTCTCCTCTCACTGTCAGCACATGGTTCCACTTCTTAAAAAAAAAAAAGTAGAAATCATTAGAGGAGACCTATCTCACTCCCTTGCTAGTAAACTGAGTTACTTAAAACTATACCTATGTTTTTCTGCTTCCTCTTGCCTAAGGCTAAATCTCTGAACCCCATTTTTTTATTGCCTTCAAATTCTTTCTCTCTTGTGGCTACTTTTCTATTTAAATCTGCTTAGAAGTCTCCCATCTTGAAATAAATCTTATAAACAAAATAAATCTGATAAATTGAAAAAATCTCTATGTTGGCCATGCTGGCCTTGAACTCCAGGGCTCAAGTGATCCTCCTACCTCAGTCTCCTGAGTAGCTGGGACTACAGGCATGTATCACTGCACCTGGCTTTATAAATAAAATCTTAAGCTCATGTTTTCCTCCAGGTACTACCCAATCTGTTGCCTACCCTTCATACTCAAACTTCTTGAGTTATATACATTTGATATATACATTTTTTTATTCTTGCTTCTTCTTTACATTCTGACTTTAGTCCCATCGCTTTATAAGCTTCAGTTTTCTCATCTGAAAATGGGGATAATAATAGTATCTATTAGGTACTATAGTACCTCAAGATTTTTATGATTTTTTTAAATGAGATAATCTATATGAAAGAGCTCAGCCCAATGTCTAGCATACTGTGGGAATGGTATGTATGTTACTTTTATTATTGCTACTTAATCTTCAAAACATTCTTGAAACAGTAATAGTCTCCTTATTTTACAAACAAAACTGAGATTTAAAGATTTAGAAACTTACTCAAGTCACACAGTCAGTGGCAGAGTCCCTGGAACTGCTCTGATCAAGGTCATCTATCTCCCTCCCCCTTGGTGCTGACATGGGTGAGGCAGGGGAGGAGGGGCAATTTTCAGGCCTTAGCGGCAGTATTTCACATTCATGATTATTCCCTCTTCTTGAAACATTTTTTTTCTTTCAGCTTCAAGGCACTTCAGTGTTTTGGCTCGTCTCTGGCTACTTCACTGCAAGTATTCTTTGGGTGAGAGCTCATCTTCTCTTGCCTGTCTTTGGTCCTACATTCTTTTAGCAGTCGCATCCACTCACTTGGCTTCCAATAACATCTATATACCCGTGACTCAAATTTCTATCTGTAGTCAAAATATCTCTTCTGAGTGTTAGACCTTATTTTTAGCTACCTATAGACAACTTCACAAACAGCTATGTACCACATCTACATCAAAGTCAGTATGTCCCAAACTGAACCCAACATCCTTGCCACTTTTCCTGCCCACCTCATGTTTGAGAAAATTTCTTTCTGAAGGGTGCTTCTGGTTTAGAGAAATTTATGTTATTTCAATAAATAGTTATTATTGATTACTCAGGTAAATAAGATATCCATCCTTTCAGGGAGCTCACAATCTAGGAGGGGAAGGTAAAATACATAATTAACTCTTAAACAGTATAAAGTTAAATGCTATATAACTGCATAAAACACTTTAGAAATTCAGAGGTGGAAGGAGAGGTCACTGATTTCTGGGTTGATCATATAAAGTCTCCAAGTTCATTGCTTAAGGAAAGCTCAGCATAAGTAATTGAAGAATAAAGGTAGAGATGAAAAGTATAAGAATTTGGGAGCAGAGCTGCTTTTGGAAAGTTAAGGGTGAAAATCTTTCCTTTCTCTCAAATCCTTGGAATATTACAAACTCCATTAAGATAAAACTTTTCATAGGATAGATCAATTCTAATTGTTTCTTGACAGAAAGTTTACTAGGTTCAGTTATCAGCAGTTTATTGGAGCATTCATTGAGTACTAAACACTTAGATAAATAGAGAATATTCAGTGCTGTGTAAGCAAGAGACAAAAATGGTAATTATATTACAATATGTAGTAAGTAGTATAGTAGTGGTAGATGTAGTATGGTAAGATATCTATATATCTGTTATAGGCTGATTTATGTTTCCTTCAAAATTCATATGTTGAAGTTCTAATCCCTAAAACATTAGAATGTGAGTGTATTTTGAGATAGGGCCTTTAAAGAGGTAATTAAGGTAAAATGAGATCATATGATTGGTGTCCTTGTAAGAAGAGATTAGGGTACAGAAATACAGAGGGAAGACCACATGAAGACAGGGAGAAGATGACCATCTATAAGCCAAGGAGAAGGGCCTCAAAAGAAATCATCCCTGCGGACACCTTGATCTTAGACTTAAGTCTTTAGAACTATGAGGAAATACATTTTTGTTGTTTAAGCCGTCTAGTCTGTGGTATTTGTTATGGCCGGCCTAGCAAACTAATATATTAATAAAGTCCATCCCAGAGGAGTTAGGAGTATCCAGGTCTGCTTAGGAGCTTCACGGATGGTGTAGGTAGCATTGGGGAGATGGAAGGGGAGGAAGGAGAGATAGTTACAGTTGCATAGTATTAAAGATGTCATATTTTTCCTATTTATTAATAATTTGAAACATGTAATAATACTGACAGGTATGATGCCAGGTCATTGTAAACCCTGTTTACTGATAAGGAAGTGAGATACAAATAGAGTAAATGATGTGCCTAACAGCGAACAGCTAGTGAATATGTTGGAACGACTCCTTAAGACCAGGTCTTCTTACCACAGGTTTAGTGCTTTGTCCGGAATGACTCCATTGCCTCTTTTGACCTCCCTTTAAAAACCCTGTGCTGTTTGAACCTCTTGCTCGTTCTATTGCAAGTCATCATGCATTAATTTTCCTAAAATTTGAAACATAAAGGCTGGTGCATTATTTTTCCCCATGTTTACTTCCAGTATTGTAATTATTTACTTCTAAAATTAAAGCATGTACATATTATATATTCATTTTAATCACTATGTCTGTTATTGCTTGTTGACTTATTGGCATATTTCCAAATGTTTTCTTATTTTTTATAATTGCTTTACACTTGTTCTTATGTAGACTTTCCTCTGAAGCATTCAAACATGATAGAAATAAAAGCTATTTTAGCCATTATGTCCTGTTACGTATAACAGAAAATATAAGAGCCAGCGTACTTGTTCTAGAAAATATTTAAGAGGAGAACAGACAACCATTTGTATTTCGAATTTTAGACTTCTAACCCTGATTTTGTGGTGCCTTGCCATATCTCCAATTGCCTCAGGGATGGCCAGAAAGTCTCCAAACTAGATTAAATTTACTTCTTTAAAAATAAATGAATTTGGTAGTATAATATGACACCTAATAGGTATTGAGAGTCACAATTCCAAATTAAGAGACTATAGGAGCTTGGAAACATTGATTTCTTTGTGTATTTTTTTGTTGTTCATTCATTTAACAAATATTTATTTATGACTACTAACTGCCAGGCACTGTGCTATGTACAGTGACAAAGATGATTGCCATAACTTTCAAAATGAAAAAACAAGCCATAGAGTTGACGAATATATTTGTGGTACATTTAATAGCCAAATATTACTATCTGTAACAATAAATAATTTCTAAAAATAGTTTAGGAAAAGACAAATCAATAGAAAAATAACAAGGCACAAATAAGTCAACCTAAATATTTATTAACCATTCTCTAGTATTAGGTAAAGGCAAATTAAAGCTCTAATAAGATACCATTTCACACTTATCAGATTGGCAAAATTAAGAAGTTTGATGATACCAAATATTGGTGGAGATGTGAAGTTAAGGGAACTCTTGGACACTTGATAGGAATAAAAATTACACAACCTTAGTGAAGAACAATTTGATGATATTTGTTAAAACTAAAATGCACATAACCTACAATCTAGCAATATCATTCCTAGGTATATACCCTTTAGAAAATCTCCAGTGTATACATAAAGATATGTACAAAAATATTCATGCAACATTGTTATAGCAAAAAGTTTGAACTGGTCCAATTGTCTGTCAATAAAAGAATGAAAATATTGTGGTATACTTATCTAGTCGAATGCCACACAATAATTTAAATGCATGAACTAGATCTATATAGTAATGGGTAAATCTCACAAATAAAAGGTTAAATGGGTAAGGCAAATTACAGAACAGATATATATAAAGCTTAACATGCATGTATTATTTAGGGAGGCATACTTATGTAATGAATGTTTAAAGAAATACATAGTAATGATAAATATCAAATTGAGGATGGCGTGTATTTCTGAAGGGTAGGCTGAGTAGAAAAGATCAGAAATAATGTGGGGAAGAGCACACAGGGGGCTTAAATTTTATTAGTAAGTATTTTTTTCAACTGAGTTGTGGAAATATGGATGTTCATCATTCTTTATACCTTTTTATATATTTGAACTTTTCAACATATGTATATTTTTAAGGAATAGTAGCATATAGTCCTTGTGATGAGTATAATGCAGGGGGCAGGTGTAGCAGAAGTATAAAAAGATGTTAGTAGGGTGAATCATAAAATTTCTGGTTTTGTAGGTGTAAGATGGTTTCATATAGGCAATTTCAAATGGCTTAGCCTCATTTTATCTAGTGTAACAAGTGCTCTAGTTGAAAAATATTCAAAGTACTATGGGAAAACTAGGGCAGGAACAGCTGATGGTCAAAGCAGAAGGATGGAAGTGATCTTTGGAAAGGCTCCAGAGTGAGAGAGAGTATGATATTTGGACTGAATCTTAAAGATTGAAAAGAAATTCATCAGATAGAGAGTGAGGAGAAGAAAGAAGGCTTTCCAGATAGACAGAGGCAAAGACCTCTTTGAATGGAGGAATCTGCTAGTTGGAATATGTGGAGGAAGAGATTAAGAAGGGGAACAACAATGTAGCACTTACTAAATGGGTTCACAGAAGTTAAGTAACCTGTCCAAGGTCACAGAGCTGTCAAGAATTTGAACTCTGGCAGTCTAGATCAAGAGTCTGTGTTCTTGGCCAGTAACCTATATTCTGAATCACTGTATTATGAGCAAAATCAGGGAAAAGTTTTTTGAATGCCAAGGGAATAACAGTAAATTTCAAAAAGAAAGGAATAGTCAGCAGTGTGAAAGGCCCTAGGGAGATAAAATAGGAATACTAAAAAAGAAGCCACTGGATATTTAAAAAAAAAAAAATCATTGTGTGTAAGGTACAGTAAGGGATATCAAGATAATAGGGATGTGGCTATCTCAGAATACTAATGATTCAACCTAACATTTCTGTGAGCCAGTGATTATAATTCCATTTAATTATGAAGAAGATGGAGTCAGGGACTATACAAAATAGATCTCCATATTTAAGTACTTGATATATCAACATGACTGAAATAATTTTGATCATATGCTAGTAGTCATAGTTACTCTTAAGCTAACTAGGATTAGTAATGACAATTTTGTTTATTCTTCTGTACCTTCTGGTTTTGATAAAGATAGAATGTAGCCGGTTGTTGGTTTAATGGATTTTCAGAATTGGATGATATTCTAAAGATCAATAGATGAGATCATAGATCATAAATGAGAAGGTAAAAGAGACCTTATAAGCAGCCTGGTATATAGAAAGAGTTATATGGCTTGGTGGTTAGGATTCCTGATTTAAGTCCCGGTTTGCCACTAACTGACTCTGTGATTGAGGCAAGGTGCAGTAGGTGATTTCTAAGATCTCTTCCAACTCTCAAGTTCTGTGACTATTAGGTCAGTTATTTAGTGAAGAAACAGAGGCCTAAAGAAGGGAATGGTTTGTCCAGGCTCATAAAAACTGGTATCTCTGGTTCCTTTGACTCTTGATCCAAGAAATCTGATGGAAAAATCATCAAACATTTGAGTGACTGCTATATATCCAGCAAGAACTAAGTACCTAAGAAAACATAAAGGCATGTGAAAGTATTTCAGAATTCATGTATGCAATGTATAAAAGTACCCAGCACTTCCTGTATTTGTTTATATATATGTTGCCTTGTTCCAGGATGTATTTAAAGCAGACCTCCTCTATGTAATGAACTATGTAATGAAATAAGAAAGGGAATAACCTTTTTTGAGTATCTGTCAGATACATTGAAACATGCAAACATATAGGCCTTATGCAGATAGGCCTTATAAGCTCTGTTTTATACATAAACTGACATGCAGATATCTGGCCAAGATTATGCAATTTATCAGTTTCAAACACACACCAGCCTGACTTCAACCCTAGTCCTCTTTCCATTTCACTGTGTACACTCCCCACAGCAGTGTTATGTAATTCTGAGACTTTACCAGTACAGGCAAGGTTTACTTGCAGGAATTGACATGCATATTTTTTGACTGAATATATCCTATCTCACCAAATAAGTTAGGCAAACCAGAAAGACCCCTGAATAGATGAATGAAATGATTTAGTGAATCAGCATCATGATTTTTTTTTTAAATTGAGCAGATATGTGAATGGTTTCCATATAAGCGTCAGTGCTTGTATTTTAATAAATTGCAAACACGTCTGTACCACCTCAACCTTTGATCTGCATCCATTTCTTGATTCTCAACCAGCAGACATTTACTAGCTACCTACTGAGGATACAAAGGTGAGATAAGATAATGGTTTCTTTCCTCAATAAGTTTACCATTCAGGTGACAGGTATAATAACTTTACCTAAGTACTCTTCCTCCCCAAAACCCATAACCTTAGTCTAATCATGGGAAAAACATCAGACAACTCCCAAGTGAGGTACATTTTACACAATACCCGACCAATACTCCTCTAAACTTTAAGGTCATCAAACAAGGAAAGCTTAAGAAACTGTCAGCCAAGAATAGCCTACAAAGACGTGATGACTAAATGTAATATAGTATCCTGGATAAGATCCTGGAACAGGAAAAGGATATTAGGTAAAAACTAAAGAAGTCTGAATAAAGTATGGACTTTAATAATATATCATTATTGGTTTATTAATTGTAACACATATGCCATACTAATGTAACATGTTAGTAATAGGGGAAACTGGGTACAGGATATATGGGAACTATCTTTGCAATTTTTCTCTAAATCTAAAACTGTTGTGATAGAAAAAGTTTACTTTTATATTAAAAGTAAAATAATTTTAGATGCTGTTTCTTTGAGATTTAATTAAACACATTTCTTCATGTTCCAAATTTGATGTTTATTCATTTGATAGGAATAACAAATTGCAGTCTGTTGATAAGATTCATTTGCCAAAGTGTATACAACGTAGATGTCACATAGACTTTTTCCACCTCAGTGTCTTATACATGTCGTGTCAAAAATATGCCATGTGAATTTCAACAGAGCAGACTCAGACAAATGTAAAAAAATCCTTACCAAATAGTAAAGTAGTCCTCCCTTAACCATGGGGAATATGTTCCAAGAATGCCAGTGGATACCTGAGACAGTGGTGGGTTCGTAGTGTGTTCTAAATAAATACTGTTATAATATCCTTCCTTTGTATTGCTGGGTAAGGACAGAACTACCATTTCACATGCTATGGGAGAAAACTAAGCTAATATTTCCCCCAGTTTGCCTGATCACATGGATCATCTGGAACATTTATTAAGAAATAACAGATACTTGACCTGGAGATTCTGTTTCAGTAAGTTTGGGGTATTTCCCCTGGTGATTCTTTCGAAAAAAGGCAGTGTTCTCGTTCTTAAATATTGGTAGTATATTAACACTTTTTGGTTGCAAAGGGCAGAAACCCAACCTAAATAGATTGAGGAAAAAAAGGAATTTACTGGCTCACTAAGTTTAAAATAGGGCCTGGTGAAGGGGAAGGTAATAATCTGCTTTTTGCTTCTAGGTTCTGTCCCAGCTTTATCGGGCAAGGAATGCATGCATAACTGAGGTGCTTGGAGGCACCACAGGGGAATCAAGACTCTCCAAAGTCTGAGTCCTACTCATAGTTATAGATCCTGCCTTTCTGCCTTTGCTCCTACTATTTTTACCTGGGTAAAGTTTTCCATTTCAGCAAGGCTCCTTTGCAGGCTGTAGGCAAAATGAACCTTTTTTGAAAAGCTGTATTTTCTTCCCAGTGCTTTCAGATTGACCAGTTTATCCCAGGGCTGCTATTATCCAGTATGCATTGGTATGGCCAGGTTGTTTATAGCTGGTCTTTGTTTGAATTGGTCAATGTAATCTTTCTGATTGGATGATATCCAGACTGTACTGGTTGCTAAATATTTTGACTATCTCCACTATTTCAAATTAAGCAGTATCTTTTGGAGAGGACTTGATCAAAGGCCACATGTATAGTCAATGGACATTACGTCCTACATTTTTCTTGCCAAGTTTCTTTTTTCAGTATGCTTCAGTAATGGTGAGTCTTGGTACAAAATAGACTACGGTTTGGTCAGCTGTCTCATCTGCATTATAAGGATGGCCAACCTCAACATGGTATAGACAAGTCTGCACTGTTCTGTCCTCAACTTTGATCCAGACAGTTCTGCATTTCAGTGACTCACTTGTACCACCTCTCTTCCACATACCAATTTTTGTATCATAGTGGGTTCTTTAGGTTGCAAGCAATATAGAAACCTACTCTGGTTAACTTTGTCTGCAGCAGCAATACCCAAACCTTGTTGATTATCAGAATAATCTGGAGAGATATTTTGAATTAAAAATTCCATGCACCAATAAAATGTATTGAATTATAATCTCTAAGGGGGTGGAATAGGAATTAATATTTAGATTGATCTGATACTTGCCCATTGTTGCCAGTTTCAGTGAACAACCTTGTAATTCATCTGTTTGCTCAGGCCTAAAAACTAGAAGTTATTTCTCAAATTACTTTTTCTCCATTTTTAGTTCCCTGATGATACCCCTTAGGACTATATCCTAAATATCTAGTGAATCTTTCCACCCCTCTCTATTATCACTTCCTTTATTCTAGGCCACCATAGTTCTTCTTTTGGACCATTATATCAACTCCTGAAATGGTTGTCATGCTGCTTCTTCTGAACCCTAACTCCTACCAACACTGTCACCATAGATCATGTTATCTCTGCCTAAAATCCCTCGGTGGCTTCCCACTGCATTGCGTGTACAAATGATATTTTCCTTTGTGGTGTACATGATACAAAGAGCCTGCTTTCTTAGCCTCAGATGGTTCCACCATGCCCTAGCTAAGTTCTAGTCACACTGGCTCCCTTTTTGTTTCTTGAATATATGAAGCTCTTTCCTGTCTCTGAGACTTTGTACATGCTGTTCGTTCTAGCTGGGAGGGTCTCCCCCTGACTATTGGGTAGTTCTCTCTCAGATTAAAATCACCTCATCATGGAGGCTCCCCTGACTACCCTGTCACTTTCTTTATTGTTATAGCACTTAATCACAAAATGTAATTATTATTTATTTGTTTACCTGTTAACAAGTTCCATGGTGGGGGGAGTCTTGCTAATCTTGTTATATCTAATACCTATAACAACACTTGGCATATGACCTCTTACCACTTCCCTTCTTGCTTTCTGTGTATCAGCCATACTGCCTTTCTGTCTGTTCTGTGGGCTAATCATCTCACCTCAGTTTTTCCTCATGCATGTTCCCTCTGCCTACAGTGTTCTTTCCCGCTCCTCACCTGGTAAATTCTATTCGTTCTTTGAATTTCAACTGAGATGTAACTTCTTCCGGGAATCCTTCTTTGGTCTCCCAGAATCTATTTAAAATAATCTCTATGTTGCATGATGTGACTTTCCTTTGTAGTACTTATAGTAGCTTTAAATGAAGCCATCTTATTTGTACTTTTTGGTTGATTAATATCTGTCATAATAGCAGGGACTGTATCTTATGTTCAATATTGTATCCTTAGCACCTAGTATTTAAGTAGATGTTTGAGTAAATAATGTAACATATACAATAATATTAAAATTTGTTGACTAAATGAATTTGGGTCTGGAAATTGATGGCTTACGGTCTTTCTCTCTAAACATCTACTTCCATATTTAAGCCTTTCGTAACTACTTTAGCTTGTAGCAATCTCCTTTTTCTGTGAATTTAAAAGTCCTTATTCATTGTTTGCCAGATGTTTAACATTTTACATAAGTAATCCTTATGTAATCTGAAATTTTCTGTTTTTTCATATTGTTTATGCTTTGTATTTGCCAATAGGTCTTCCCCCTCTAAACAGCCTCTATGGTTATTTTCTGACTTTCTAAATTACAAATCTGATCAGTTGTGGAGCCTCTGTGGCAATGCTTCTTAAATGATATGTGCTGAAAGAACAGTTTTATTTTCTCTTTATCTCAGACTAATAATTTTGTAAATGTGATTAAAATGAATTATTAATATTAGATGAAATTTTTGAAAAGACAAAATATAACCTTCAAAATTTTATTAGGTTTGATATAAAATTATTCTCTTGAATTGCTATAGAAAATTTCTAAGTGCTTACTCTCAATTCTCTACTTAATGCAAACAGATAACAAACAATTTGCTGATAAAGACCATACACTGAGTAGTAGCACTGCTTCAGGTCTCTGCAGGGACATCTGGGGAGGGGTGTCATGGTGAGGCAGGATACACTGCTGCCTTGCTCCCCCTTTACCAGATAAGCTCTGTAGTTATAATTGTTGTGTTTTGTATAAAAACTCGTTTGAAGATGGTTCTTTGACTGAAAAAAGGTTTAAAAACCTCTAAATTTATTGTACATTTAAAAATAACTAAAAGAGTAGAATTGGAATGTTCCTAACACAAAGAAATGAAAAAAGCTTGAGGTGGTGGTTACCTCAGTTACCTTGATTTGATCATTACAAATTGTATGCCTATATGAAAACATCACATGTTCCCTATAAATATATATACCTAGTGTGTACCCATAATAATTAAAGATAAAAAATTTAAAAACACCTCCAGTCTGCAGGATTTATTCCTGGCTGTTTAGAATGGCATTTAAGATTCTTCATGATGTGATTCCAGCCTAGTTTTCTAGTTCAGTCACTGCTTCCTGACTTGTATCTTACTTGAACCATCCACCATTTTCCATAGGCCATCATACAAGCCCTTTCACTAGTTACTACTTTTCTACTTTTCTTTGCTTAGAATTTCCTGAACTTCCCTCTCTGTCTGGAATAAGATACATTCTCCAAGTTCTGCTTGAAAAATCAACTCCTCTGTGAAGCCTTTTCAATTCCTTTAGACAAAGTTAGTCTCCACGTTTAACATACCTGTAATAACTACATATTACATTTTGTTATAGTTAATGTATTTGCTTGTCTGTCAATAAATATTGATTAGATAAATTGGGGAAGCCATCAATATTTGGTACCTATCTCAGATGTAGAAGCTTTTTATTTGGTCTTGAACAAGCTTTATGATTTTCTCCTCACTTAGGGGAACTATCCCCGAATGTTGCGTGTGACATGTATACTAAGGGTTGAAATATGTGTCTTAGAAAATGCAAGTAGTGAACCTCCTACCCAGATGTCTTTTGTGGACCTGCATTGAAGCTCTATGCGTGTTAGGGGTCCACAGAGAAGGAGGTTAAAATTAGATTAGCCATGAAATTGGTTTGATTGAAAAATTTTGAATCTGATGCATCAAATGGCACCTTTGTTTTATTTTAATTGAGTTTGTTCTTCAAGTTTTGTGAATGACCTTTTAAGTGATCTCTTACTTCCAGGAGAGACTGGCATATGAAAAAAGTATAAAGTTTGGAGTCTGTGACTAAAATATTCTAATCCTAGATCCAGTAATTACTAGCTGTGTGACCTTTATAAGTCATTTCAACTCTCTAAGTCTTGTTTTCTCCATTCGTAATGCAGGGATAATTAACATTTGTCCTATGTACCATACAGGATTGTGAGGACTAAATGAAGTAGAGGATATGAAAGTGCAGGTAAACCCCAGAAACTGTACAACAGAATTTGTGCTATATACTACCAGCTCCTTGGATTCAGACAAGTTAAATTATTTGTACCTCAGTTTATTCACCTATAAACTGGGAATGCCAATACCTGTACCATTAGGTTTATTGTGCGAATGAAGTTATACATATTTATTAAAAAGTGTCTGTATCTGGGCTCAATGGTTCATGCCTGTAATCCCCGCATTTTGGGCTCCCAGGCTGAGATGGGAGGATCACTTGAGGCCAGAAATTTGAGACCAGCCAAGGCAACATAGCAAGACCTACTCTCTACAAAATGGAAAAAAAAAAAAAAATGCTGGGTGTGGTGGAATGCATCTTTCAGGCCCAGGTACTCAGGGGGCTGAGGTGGGAAGATCACTCAATCTGGGAGTTTGAAGTTTTAGAGAGCTGTGATTGTGCCACTGCACTCCAGCCTGGGTAACAGAGCAAGACTCGGTCTTTACAAAAACAAATAATGTCTAGTAGATCGACCTAGGTGTTTGATTATCAGTCAGTTTACATTTGCTTTAGCATCACACCATTTTCTAGCCCCCACCTGAATTAGGGTTTAATAAGCAAAAGAAATTAGGGCTTAATAATAAGGGTTTAGAGAAGGTTTAATAATAGGGTTTAATAAGAAGAAGAAATGGCATCATAGTAAGCAGAGATTGTGTATTTATTTACTAAATGCTCATGTATGCTTAATTCTGTGCTAGTTGCTGTGGGGAAAATGGGGACATAATAATACCCTATGCCGGGTGCAGTGGCTCACACCTGTAATCCCAGCAGGAGGATTACCTGAGCCTAGGAGTTAGAGACTAGGCTGGGCAACATAGTGAGACCCTGACTTTACAAAAAATTTAAAAAGGAGCTAGGCGTGGTGTCACATGCCTATAATCTCAGCTACTTGGGAGGCTGAGGCAGGAGGATCACTTGAGCTTGAGCCTGCAGTGAGCTGGACTTGTGCCAGTGCACTCCAGCCTGGGCAACAGAGTAAGACTCTGTCTAGAAAAAAAAAAGGCAACTTATATTTCATTTCAGCTATTCAGTATTTATTTATTATATTACCCACCATGTGCTGAGTATAGAGGGTAAAGAAATAAACACGAAGCAACCTCACCCCTCAAGGCTCATAATCTCATAGAGGAGTCAGACATAGAAATAAATTGTAACATAGCATAGTGCAATAATGTAAATGTATACACTTCATGAAAGAGATAATGATTTTTGTCTGAGAGTGTGAGGAAGGCTTCTCAGAGGAGGTAATACATGAATTGGTTTTAAAGGATGCATATAAGCTTCTCAGGTGGACTGAGGGGGAAAGAGAAGGCATTCCAGATAGAAGGAATCGGCATATGCAATGTTTGAGACTATATAAATAGTTGAGTATGGCTGTGGTATTAAGGCTGAGAAGAAGTGACTAGAGGTGAGGCCAGAGGGTAGGCAAGGGCTGAATCATCCCAGAATCCTGTATGCCATCCTGAGGAGCTTAAATGTCCTCAGAATGCTGTAGGTAAGATGAGGCAATGAAGAGTTTTGAGCAGAAAACAAAGATGATCTCTTGGTGTTATAGGAAAACTGCTTTGATGGCATTGTGAATGACAGGACCAGGGAGCTTTACAAATTACCCAAATACATTCAGGTTATTTATTTATCTGATTCTTACAACAGGTCTTTAAAAGTTGGCAAGGCAGGAATTATCCCATCTAATACATGAACCCGTGAGAATTAGAGATGGCACTGGAAATGAGCCAGCATCATATGTAATATAATCAGTACTTATTGAATAAGGATTAAACCTAGGCCTTTTCCAAATCTAATCTTATTTTTACCACAACACATTGAAAGACACAGTCTCTGCCCCAAATGAAATCTAAAGACCTGTTGGGGATGTTGAAGAGTAATTTTCTTTACAAAAAAATTAAAATCATGACTCTCATACAAATATTAATATAAAATGAACAAAATTTTAACTGATTAATTAATATGGGAAACAGAAATATGGAATAAAGACAATTCAGAGGAGAACTCAAAATACCACATATCTATAGTCAAGAAATGGTGAAATTTGAAATTAATTTACAAATGGATACAAAACTCATCAATCGCCTTAAGGCATCAGTTGCATTCCATGGACACAGTTTGCACTTCATTGGACAGGAATTTTCTGCATTAGTATCAGCTTTCAACAAGTTAATGTCTTTTCTTTTTTTAAATAAAGCTGTGAGATGGTTAGTTAAAGCCAGACTTAAGGAGCTCATCCCTATAGGGTCAGGTATTCCTGATAGGCTCCCGATCCCATTGATAGACTATGCAGTAATCTCTTTGACCCATTTCAAAACCTTCCATGACTTTACCCTACAGGGATTTAGGACTAATTCTCAGAGAATTCAGATTAATAAGAGATATCTTAAAATTAAGGGTTAAATTATATGATTTGGACCAGATTGCTGTGAGTCAGGATCTTCCCCAGTTTTTCCTACTACTCTATCAACATAAATCAGTGATTCTTCAGCTCAACAAAAATGTCTTTTGGAAAGTGGCTGAGTTATGCCGTCACATTATGCAATCTTGGTCCCCATTCTCACTTTATGTTTAGATTACCTGCCCAAGACCCTTCTTGAGTATTTGAATTACCCCTTCCCAGAAATAAAAATCTGCCTCTAAACCCACCAGCCTAAGTTATTCGAACCCTTATACTCAAGTTGAAAAAAAACGCGTTTTAGGTGCCGAGTGTCTGGATTTTCCAAGCATTACTTCTATAGAGTTCCTTGGCGTAATGCTGTCTTCCCCCTTAGCACTATGATATGTCTCCATGCAGTCTCTTTTGCTGTAATATAATAGGTACCTTCCTAAAAGGCCTTATGTATAGTAATAATTGTTTCAAGGGGTTTTTTTCCTGGTATGAAAATAAAGGTGCTATATAGCTCTAACTATATGGCTATAAAATCTAAAAATTTTGAGGAAATCCTGTGTTTGATTTTGTTTAGCTTTTGGAAAAGAATATTTCCTTGCATATCTCTACTAGCATTATTTTATTGCTTTTACTGCCCATTATTACAACAAAGCACTAAGTCACTTGAAGCAGTTGTCTTACACTTCCAGTATTTTTCTCCTTTTCTTTCTTTTCATTCTTTCTCCTTCTTCCCTTACCTTCATTTTCCTTTCTTTCTCTCTCTCTCTGTCTCTCTCTCTCTTTCTTTCTTTCTTTCTTTCTTTCCTACCCTTCCCTCACTCCCTCCTTGCCTCTTCCCTCTCTATATTCCACATAAGGTATTTAAGATGATGCAAATAATGTTTCCTAAAACCAGATACAGATATATCTCTTTGACTTAATGCTTCCAGCTTAAGGTTATTTACCTATTCATATCATCTGTAGAAGTCTGCTGTCTCAAGATTTATCATTGCTTAATGATGTCAGGCTCCAGTCCTTTTGTTGCCTATCCTTTTTTTAGCCTATCCTTTTGTTTAGCCATGGCCTGTTGAATTTTATGTGTGTATCGTTGCGAAATGTACATAACATAAAGTTTACCATTGTAACCATTTCAAGTGTATGGTTCTGTGGCATTAAGTACATTCACATTGTTGTGCAACCATCACCACCATCCATCTCCAGAACTTTTGCATCTTCCCCAACTGAAACTCTATTCCCATTAAATAATAATTCTCCATTCTCTACTCCTCCTAGCCCTGCAATCACCACTTCTACTTTCTGTCTCTAAATTTGACTACTCTAGGAGCCTCACATAAGAGGAATCATAATATTTGTCATTTTCTGACTGCATGCCCTGTCAGATTTTTAAATATGGTATTGATGATTGTGATGGCAATAATAATAATGGTTACTGTTTATTTACTACTGTTCTTTTGGCTAAGCTGTTGTTTATTTAATCTTCTCAATCTGTGCCAATAAATGACTTTATCTATCCTCATTTGACAATTAAAGATGAAGCTAAACAGATTAAATAATTCATCTAAGGTTATAGGTATATGAAGCACTAGATTCAGAATTTGATCTGTATTCTCTCTGACTAAGGTTTCTGTCTTCCATTACACCAAAAGTTGGTGAAGTAGTCCTGGTTCCAACCCATATCAAGATGGCACTGGAAAAGGATTGAATGTGCTTCATGGTTTTTTAAATCCTCTTATATACAAGTTTGTCTTGCTCAGATATTAAAAAAAAAATAGCATGAGGAAGGTTCCAGTAAAAAGGTATGAACTTTATTTTCAGACTCCTTAAAATTATGAACTCTTATCAAAAACAAAAACTGTGTCTTTCATTTCTATATTCTTACTATTAGCCTAGCATTTAGAGGTCACCAAAACACATGTTAACTAAGCCGAACAAATTGTATGCTCTCAATCTGTCCCTCCTTTTCTCTCCAGATAAGTGGTTTTTGATATAAGAAAGCTATAAATACACTTCCTGTTTTCAAGGAGCTTGGAGACTTGTTAGAGATGAGACATATAAAGAAATCATCATCAGAATCAATTCCTATTTGAATTAGTAATTGCACTAACTATGTTGGCTTTAAATGGCTCGTTAAAAAATGTTGTATAGTATTTCAGTCATTTGTAGGGTTTAGTTCACATAAAGAACATTTTTGGGAAAATTAGCTATCATTATTCCATGAGTCGAGTTGGAGATAGTCCCTCTAAACACATGTACATATATCCTGGTGAAATTCTCTCAATGTCTACCTGTCCACAATGCAGTTGGTGCTTGCTACAATATAGGGTCAGTGAGCAGTGATTGAATCAGGCAAGGGGTCCTGCGACTGCAGTTTGTGTTCTTGCCTTCCATCAACAAATAAGTTTCAATCCCCCAAATACCTGCCAAATACCTGCCAAATACCTCTTTTCTCTGATAGACATATCACCATTTATCAGCTCAAAATTGTTGTTTGTTGAGAGAAGTAATGGAAAGCTCAATTCTGCATGTGAGAAAAAGTTTGATTGTTGATTTAATATATAATGTATGAAAGAATTTGTATGAAAGTAAATATCTGAAAGACTAAGTAGCTTATATCTTGTATAGCATGCTATTCTATTTACTCTCACTGGTTACTGTTGGGTATTCTGAGCCACCATAGGACTCATTCACAATATTCTTTTGTGACCCCAACTGTTCTGATACAAACTGATGTATTGCAATTCAATTCTGATATTAACCACCCAGAGTTAGTGTCAGACTCCACAAGTTTAAGGGAGCATGGTCCCCAATAAGACTGCCCACATTTCAGATGCCAGCCTCAAGTAGACTCCTAAGACCACCCACACTTCTAAATCCAGAGGGTTCCCATGACCTCTCTTGGGTTCAGTAATTCACTAGAACAACTCACAGGCCTCAGGAAAGTGCTATGCTTATGATTATAGGGTTGTTATAAAAGATAGAAATCAGGAAGTCAAATGACGAGACACTTAGGATGAGGCCTGGGAGAGTCTCTAATGCAGAAGTTCTGTGTCCTCTTTCCATGCAATCAGAGCACATCAATGTGTTCACCAATTAGGAAGCTGCATTAAGCTTTAGTGTCAAGAGTTTGTTTTGGACTTCATTATTTAGGCATAATTGATAACTCAGTCTCCGGGCCCCCATCACGCCCCAGAGGTCAGGCTGGCTTAAAACCCCAGCCCTCTAATCGTATGGTTTGTTCCTCTGGTAACCAACCCCCATCCTGAGCCATCTCATTAGCAGAAACTCAGGTGTGATCCCAGGGGCTCATGAATAATAAAGATAATCGTATCACTTGGAAAATTCCAAGGGTTTTAGAAGCTTTGTGCCAGGAACCTAGGACAAAGACCAGACAAATTCTTTATTGTATAACACGTGGTATGTAAGAGAAAGTTTAGTGTAGTGGTTAAGAGTAGTATAGTAGAACGTTATTTAATTTCTTTTCCTTATGAAGTTGTGATGAAGTATAAATGTGATCATCAGTATGAAGCACTCAACACTGTGCCTGGTACACAGTAAGTCTTAAATATACATTAGCTCCTAGGGCTGCTCTAACAAGGTACCACACATTGGGTGGCTTAGAACAACAAAAATTTTTTCTCTCATAGTCTGAAGACTAGAAGTCTGAAATTAAGGTATCAGCTGGGCCATGCCCCCTCTGAGACTCTGGGTAGAATCCTTTCTTGCCTTTTCCTAGCTTCTGTGGTGGCTTTCAATGCTTAGTGTTCCTTGGCTTACAGCTTCATCACTCCAGTCTATGCTTCTGTTGTCACATGGTGTTCTCCGTGTGCATATCTATTGTCACATGGAATTTAACTCTTTTAAGGACACCAGTCACATGGGATTATGGCCTATCCTAATGACCTCATCTTAACTTGTTTATATCTGTAAAGACCCTATTTCCCAAATGAGGTCACATTCAAAGGTACCAGGGGTAAGAATTTGGGGGACACAATTCAACACAGTTCACAATTTTGGCCCCCCAGAGTCCATATCCTTCCCATGTGCAAAATACATTTACTCTATCCCAACATCCCCCAAAGTCTTAACTCCTAGCATCAACTCTAAGCCCAGAATCTCGTCAGAATATAATCAATTCAGAAAGTTCCGAATTTCATCTTCTAAATCATCTAAATCAGGTATGAGTGAGCCTATGGGTATGGCCCATCTTGAAATAAAATTCCTCTCCGTCTGTGGACCTGTGAAACCTAGAAAACAAGTAATCTACTTCCAAGAAACAATGGTAAAACAGGCATAGGAAAGATTTGTATTACAAAAGGGAGAAAATGAAAGGAAGAAAGGAGTCACTGGTCTAAAGCAAGTTCACACACCAGTAGGGGATACTGCATTAGATTTCAGGGCCTGAGAATCCTCTCTGGCTCGATTATCTGTCCTCTGGACTGTTGGGGCAGCTTTACCCTTTTTGCCTGAGGAGGTCCCTTAGGCCTAGGCCTCTGCATCTGTGGCTCTGCCGTGAGTCAGTCAGTCTTCCTATCACTCTGTCTCTATCCCTTTCAGTCCCTAGTGGCAGTACTTCTGCTGGTATAAAAGTCTTCAAAACCACCAGGTGTGGTGGTTCACACCTGTAATCCTAGCTACTAGTGAGGCTGAGGCAAGATGGTCTCTTGAGGTCAGGAGTTCGAGACCAGCCTGGGCAACCTAGCGAGATGCCATTTCTAAAAAAATGAAAAAAAAAAAAATTAGCCTAGCATGGTGGCACGTGCCTGTGGTCCCAGCTGCTCAGGAGGCTGAGGCAGGAGGATCACTTGAATCTAGGAATTTGAGACTGCAGTGAGTTATGATCATGCCATTACACTCCAGTCTGGGCAACAAGGTAACATCCCGTCTCTTAAAAAAAAAAAATCTCAAAAATCTTGTTGGTCTTCTATGCAGTGCATGGGAGTCCAAGCCGTCTGACAAGAGAGTCCTCCATACATCTTTCCCACCTAACTGTGTCTCTGTTTCTGGTTTCTGCTGAGGTGATTGGCTGGATCCATTAGTCACAGGCAGATGATCATCCAGACATGCCCAGGGCACACTGTCTGTATAGGGAGAGAATTTGCCAAAGCATCAAGTGTTGGTTCCTTTTTTTTTTTTTTTTTGCTTAATAGTTCATTCCTCAATTTATTTCTGTCCTTTTACATTTTACTGTAAGGACCAAGGAGAAACTAGGCTGCAATTCCACATTTTGCTTAGAAATCTCCTCAGCTAAATATCCAAGTTTATCACTTGCAAGTTATACCTTCCACCCAGTACACAATTCAGACAAGTATTCTGTATAATAAGGATTGCTTTTCCTTAGGTGTCCAATAACATGTTTATCATTTCCTTCTAAGGCCCTACTAGAAGCATCTCCAATGCTCATATTGATATTTGTGCCAATTATCTCTTCAAAGCAATCTAGGCTAAAATTTTTCTCACCCCTACCATTACCCCATTCCAAAGCCACTTCCTTTTTTTTTTTTTTTTTTTTTTTTTTTTGAGATAGGGTCTCGCTCTGTCACCCAGGCTAGTGCATTTGTGTCATCATACCTCACTGCAACCTCAAACTCTTGGGCTCAAGCAATCCTCCTGCCTTGGCCTCCCAAGTAGCTGGGACTACCGGCTAACACCACCATTCCCAGCTAT
>CAUYMX010099139.1:0-66950 GCA_963573855.1 Lepilemur septentrionalis | reverse complement strand
GATTACAGGCGTGAGCCACCACTTGTCTGGGTTTCTAATGACTTTCTACTTGGAGTCATTCATTTATTCAACAAATATTTACTATGTATCTAATATGTGCCAGTTGTCATTTTAGATGGTGGAGTACTGCAAGATACCACTCCATCCTTAAAATAAGTGGTCCTTTTTTTTTTTTTTTTGATTAAGCTAACTGGCAGGGGTGTCTACTTCTTATAACCAGAGACCTATAACTAACATAGGCCCACAAATACAAGAATCTATCTGCGGGATGTGTCATACTTTCAACTGTTCTAGATGTCAGCTCCATTTAGTATGCACTCAACCTTGTATCATCACTCATTTTATAAGTCTCTTCATCATCCTAAGGTGACTCCAAGTTCTTCCAGGGTAGTGGTTTTCAAATGCCATGACAGAGGTCCCCAGTGCATTGTGATCAGTGAGGAGGTATGTCATTAATTTTTTAATTATAATAAAGTGCTAAAGTTGGCTAGCATTTTATTATTGTTTTTTCCTGAGCAGATTCAAGGTCATCCATAAAAATGTCTGTCTTGCTTGCATTCACATATGCTTTCTCAATGGAAGAGAAATCTAATATACCAGCATGCAGAGAATTGTGCATAACCCTTGGTGTGTACATAGGGGCATGTCAGCTATGTGAAAATTATCCCTACTGTTTGTCAAGGTTGATGGAAAGTTAAGAATATCAGAGAGTGAGTGTCTCTTTCACAGAATTCTAAACATACCACAGGAACTCAATAAACTGCTTCAATTGCTACTGTTGATGCTGCAGAAAGGAACCTTTCTGATCCTTAAGCTTGCAATTGGCCATATAAAAAGTGCTTACATGTTCTCTAGGCCTTAGCCCTTGAAGCATTTCATCTCAAGCTGAAATGTATGTATGCAAAGATTGGGTAAAAGTCAAATGATGAGACCAAACAAAAGTAACAACAGTGCTGTGTACGTGTCACTTTTGGGCTTCATCCTTTCTGATGGGAAATATTCCTCCATCAGGCTATAGAATCCTGGTAGGACAGTGATTGGTCCAGAGGTGGGCATGTAACCTGAGCAGGGCCACTCAGAATCCTTTTCCAGAACTTGAATTGATGCTGGGATAGAGAACAAAAGCTACTTAAATCTCCACTGGCAGAACTGCATAAATTTGGAGCTACAAGGACCTATCGTTCCCAGAGAATGAAGCAAACCTAGAGAAACTACCATGCAGTGGTATGTTTAGGTACTATATATGTATTATTTCATTAAATCCTTATGACCCAGAACATAGATAGCTATTAAGTCCACTTTTCTGATGAGGAAATTAGGGCTCTGAGTTTAAGTCACTGCCCGAGGTCATATAATCAGCAAAAAGAAGAGCAGGGATTTCAACCTACGTCTTTCTGGCTCTAAGGCTTGCCCTCCTCCATGAGGGCACAAAACGTTTTATGTGAATTTGTACCTAACCTGAAACTTCCTATCCAGAAGACCTTGGGCAAGTATTTGGGCATCAGTTGACTTATTCTTCAGTGCTTTTAAGCTAAGTGTCAAGCAAACTTTGTCTATGAAAGGCCAAACCACTCAAGTCTGCTATTGTAGCATGAAAATAATTATACATGGTATTTAAGTGAATGTGTGTGGCTGTGTTCTAATAAAACTTTATTTATAAAATAGGCAGCAGGAAGAGGCAGGATTTGGCCTTTCAGCAATAATTTGCTGTTCTAAGCTATTCCTTGCTATGCAATTAGGTTGTAAACTCCTTAGATAAATTCCATATGTTAAAAAATTTTATAATTTACCCATGAGCAAGCACACACACACACATACATATTTCAGTAACTGACAAAATACACAAATGTACTAATTGATCAAGGTGGTAAATGTGTTAACTCCTGGTGATTTTGAGTATTTTGATTCTTGACGAAGACTGTACCAAATACCTTACTGAGGATAAGCCCAAGAAAGTTGAGATGAACAGGCAGTCCTAGAAGTAGGCATATGTTCTTTAAAAAGGGCAGTCCATTTTGCTTCATGCAAGGATGAAAGAACTATTAAGCCAGTGAGAAACAGGCTACCCTGGCTGCACGTAGAATATTGTCAGGGACTTCCAGACAATAGCAGGATAAGACAGCCAAACAGCAAGATAAGAGTACCAAAAAGATAGTTTCTTTCTATGAGATCTGTAAAGATAATTAGATCATTTCATTCTCAGTGAGAAAATAGATACATCCATTTCCATTAATTTTCCAAATAGTAGTGATTTTTTAAAAAACAAAATCACTTAATGAATAATTAAATTTACTTTAGGTACAAATGAAAATATCCATGAGATTACAGTATTTGCTACAAATGAGTATTTAAAATATCGCACTAAAGAAATAATACAATCTTAGATATACCTTTTAAAGTTTGGTTTGTAAGGGAATCTTGTTCTCAGGGCATTTGGAGACGGAGAGAACATTCTGATTCAACTCCCAACATCACTAAACAGGAATAAGAGGGAGTTGTCCCAGGTCTTCCAGAACTAAGAAATTAGAGAACAAGGAAAGGCAATTTTATGCCAGTCATTTTTATGAGATTACTTATAACTACATCCAAGTGAAAGTTAATTTCCAAGCCTACACACATTGAGGTAATGATAAGCTGACTGTAAATACCATTTACCAAAATGCATTTTATTTCTATTAGGAGGAATGACTTGCCCTTGAGGGACAAAGTAGGCTTGTATTTAATATAAAAAACAGAGGCATGAACTTCCCAAGGTTGTCTGTATTTTCCTTTCTACCTATATTCCCCTCTAACATCGAAGGATGTCCCTAGCCTGCAGCTAAATACCCAGGCATCTTAGCATTAGAGTAGGGAAAAGGAAGCCAAGACAGGACATTAAAAAAAAAAAAAAAAAAGGAATGGAAGGAGGAAGAGGACAAAGGAAAGAAAGAAAAAGGTAAGAAAAAAAAGAATTCAGCAGTCTAGGGATGAAGGAAAAAGGGCTATCCTTGTAGGTCTAGTTCCTTCCTGCCCCCGAAAAAATTGCTAAGAGGACAGGGACCCTTGAAAGGTCTATTCCTTGCCTAGGGCCTTGTGGACTTGCTGCTTGGCTCTACCTACTCACTCTGGGCATTCCCCAGAATCCACACATTTAGTCCTAAATTCATCTTTTCATATTCATAATGCCTGTTATACATCTTTGTGTACAACTTCCAATTCTCTCATCTCTGCCTGATCTGTTTCCGGTTCTCTCATTCTGAGTCTCTAACTGTTGACAAGTATTTCCCTTGAGAAGAGCTACCTTCATGTCAAATTGTAATGTGATCAAACAAAAACTCACCTTCTTTGCAAGCCAGTCTCCCTCTCCCACCATCCCTATTTCAGTTCGTAGTGGAAACCTCAGGGACCTTGACTCCACATCCTTCAGCAATAAAGACTCTTCCTTCAGAACAGACTTTTGCATCCATTCCTCCCTTTCCATCACTTCTGACACCATTTGAAATATTAGGCATTCAGGAATTTCTAGAATAAGCTTTATATTCATCCTTTATCACTTTATCTCCAGCATCTCACCATGCTTTTGGGTCTGGTGTCCTGGGTCTTTCACCATCTGTTCCCGACCTGCCTTTCCCATCTCCCCCAGATTGAAACCCTTGCTTAGATGAGTCCACCAGTTCTTCTCCAAATGACAATACTCAATCTCACCGTTTCCTGGTCACATATTCAACTAAGATGTCACAAAATTCATTACTTATATGCTATACATGTAGGGGCACAAAAATAGGTCCTATTTCACTTTCACAATATATATTATAATAGTTTAAGTACAAAATATTATATTAGCTATATGAGATTTAGAAGTATATATTTTTAAAAGGGTATATTTGACCAAAGACTGGGTGGAAAGACCCATGAGAAGCCAGAAACAAAGGAATCCCTTCTTGTCTCTGGGGCCTTGGTAAAGGGAAGCAGCCCCCCATGAAAACCTAAATAAAGGTGCTCTAAAGGGTGCCTGTTAAGGCCAAACAGAAGCAGCAACTTGGGAGTTAGGGAGAGAACGTAAGAGGTGTCTCCAGCTTTGAGGGGTAGGAGTCACTTATCTATAACCAAGAACAGGAAAAATCACAAGGACTTCCTATGGTTTGGGTTTTCTGAGCATGTGATGTTTAGATTGGTGAGGACTGAGAGTGATAGAGGGTATAGAGTTGCTCCAGGGATTTCAGCCCAGGCTAGACGGCTTGAAAACAATCAAATGGAAACTAAAGTACTTGATGCACATGATAGAGAACCAAGGGAAGAAAAACAGCATGATACAGAGAAAGCCAAAGCCACGCAAGCGGAGGTTTTCTAGCTTTCTCCCTTCTCCCAACCTCCATTGCCTGCTAACCATTTGGAGTAAGTGCAGTCAGGGGCTCTCACCTCACTACACCGCTGCTTCCTCAGCACATCCTCCAACTCTGCCTCCTACAACTGTCGAAACATTAAGGGGAAAGAATGAAGAAAGAAGGCAGATTTATTGAGAACATGCTATTTGCCAGGTATTATGCTAGGTGCTTCCACATATACAGAAGGGAAGAAAGAAAAACTAGATAGAAAAAGGCAAAGTAGTGAACAGAAGTAGATTAAATCCAACAGCAAATGCATGAGGACACTGGTTCTCAAACTGTTTCATGCTAGTGTGACAGAACTCTCTAGAGCAATTGAAAAATTATATGCCCAGACCTTAGTCATATAACTATAAATCAGTAGACCTGGGATGAGGCCCAAAGCTATTACTATAGAAATACGTATAAAATATGTGTGTATATGTATATATACATACATGTAGATGTAAGCATGCACATACACACACTTTTAAACAAGCAGCCCAGGTGATTCTAAATACCACACAGATATCTGTGCACAAGTAATTGTTAGGCTTCCTGAATTAGGTTATTTACCACTTCCTCTAGACCCATACTCTTTCTCCAAAGGGGAGGCAAGGGTGAGAGATAATGTACTTCAATGAATCTTGATCACCCAAGATGCACCATTATTTTATGTATCACTAAGAAAGAAAAAAGTACACTACCAATTAAATCATGACATACAAGCAATTCTAAGATGCCTCTCCATTTCACAACTGTTAAAAGGTTTTAAAATGTGCATCTCTGAATTGATGAAATACAGTTACCATATGTCAAGGTCCCACTCCAGTCAGGGTTCACCCGTGGTTTCATGCCTGGCAAGTGAGATTAAGTTCCCCGAGTCACACAGCTAGTAAGAGACTGAGCTAAGACTGTTCCCATCTCCAGAGTCCAAGTACTGCCTTCAGTCACCCCACAGAGTTTACATGAGCAGCTGAGCTCCAAGACCTAGGCTCTTAACCTCTGTCGTGTGCCTCTCCATGGAGCGCACGTAAAACGTTTAGATCGGCTTTTGGCACCAAGTAAGCTCTCAACAAATGCCATCGTTCCCACCTTCGCACAGCTTGCAGCGCAGTGAGGGAGCCGAGCGTGATGAGAAGGGAAACACAAGGTACTGTCAGAGAACAGAATAAAAGGACTAAACCGAGCCTTATGTCAGGGAAGGCTGCTGGACCAATTAACATTTAAGCTGAGACCTGAACAGTGTTGCATAGCATTTGTTAATAGCATCAAAGCAAGGGGTGGAATGGGAGAGGTTTCTGCAAACCCCAGCCCTGGAAAGAAGTGCTCTGCACTCTTCTATTCTCAACCAGAGACAACGCTGAATCAAACAATTCTACCTGGCGGCCCGCCCCACCTTTGTCCATAGGATTCTCACCAGCTCCCAAGGTCCAGATGGGGCTCCCCGGGAGGGGAAGCAAACTTGAATCCCACTAGCTGTCAAGGGAACAGATGAACAGATCTGCTTGCAGGGCAGACGGCAACGGAGCAATAAATTAGCCCTATAAAATACTTCAAATTTAAATGTGTAATCTCTCTTAATTACAATGAGACATTTCTACAGAAGAAGAGATTTTGTTAAAGCAGGCAAAAAAATTTACAATGTTGAACTCACTGGCAAGCCTCTGCACCTCCCCAAACCTCCATTTTTGCAGCTCTACTTGTAACACTTGGGAATAGCTTTATTATTCAAGGTGATGATGTCAGCCTCCGCAGATCTGCAATATGGGGTGGGACAGAAGGAATGCATTACACAGACTCAGTGGGAACCGAGCCCAGCGAGCTCTTGGCTCCTGGAACAGAACAGAAGGCCACATCAGTTTGCTTTACAGTAGGCTCCCAGCAAACACAAAACCAAACTCAGGCATTTAATTAAGGATACAATGTTCTCCCTTATCCAAGATCATTGAAAACCATTTTTCTTTTTTTCTCCCTCTTTTTTATTTTCACGACAAAAGCCATATTGAAAAAGAATGTTTACAAAATATGGAGACTTTTGTTTGAGACTCATTCAGGAGTAAAGAAATAGAAGCCCCAAGCCAGGTAACAGATAAGCTCACAGACGGCAAATATTCCAGAATCTAATCGGTGAATATTGAAAGATTACTTCAGGCTTGTCACCTGGGAACAGGGAGAAAGCTTTAAAACAGCATCTTCCACAGGTGCTGACATACATTTCCTTTAAGAAAAAATATATCAGCAAACACCTGCATCTGCTGAAGCCCTCTGGATATCCTATTTCCCATTCCTTGAACCTGAATGCCTATCTCTAATTTGTTAGCCAGGTCACGAATGATGTCCCCAAAGTAGGGCTAGTTTCTCCCCTGTGTTATCCCTAGAACATACTTTTCTTACTGCAGATATGATACTGGATTGTAATTAACCATTTACACGTCTAGTGATGTCCTACTAGACTATAACAAGAGCCACACCCACGTCCCACTTACCCAATGACTCTTGCACCTGGCACAGTATTTAGCCCATGGTTATCACAACACAGGTTGAGCAAAGTATTAAATGAACAACAATCTACACTGCTCTCTACCAAGAGAACTGTGACCTTCACGGGTTTCTTGAAAATCAGGGTGAGAGCACACTGAGTTAGATTCATAGATTAATACAGTATATATCCCAAGCTTTAGTCATTTCTAATATTTTTCCTTATCAATTATACTTGTATTTTCTAAATATTTTCTTTAAAATGATTCCCTTTGTTAGTTTTCACCTTGTCCTAAGCAATAATAACTAGAAAACCATGATTTTAAGTGCTAATTATATTTTGTTCAAATATATGATAAACATTAAATTATTAAATCAAACATTGTTCATCTGTATACCACCTCCAACCTTCTGGCATACAGTAATAGAGTGGTATATGTAACCTGCTCAAAGAAATCCTAGAAGAATAACATATTTAAGCTGAAAAGGTCATTAGAGTTTACGAACCCCCAACTGTTCATGAACAGATAAGAAAAGCATAGCTCAGGAAGATCCCATTTCTTTCTCAACCGAAGGAATTAGTGAGCGGTAGACACTGGACAAACACCCAGCACCTCGAGTTCCCATCGTAGTGTTTTTGCTCTGACAACTGGGACAAATATGAGCAACAGATAAAAGCTTTCAAATACCTGTCGGGCGTGGTGGCTCACGCCTGTAATCCTAGCACTCTGGGAGGCCGAGGCGGGTAGATCGCTCAAGGTCAGGAGTTCGAAACCAGCCTGAACAAGAGCGAGACCCCTTCTCTACTATAAATAGAAAGAAATTAATTGGCCAACTAAAAATATATATATAAAATTAGCCGGGCATGGTGGTGCATACCTGTAGTCCCAGCTACTTGGGAGGCTGAGGCAGAAGGATTGCTAGAGCCCAGGAGTTTGAGGTTGCTGTGAGCTAGGCTGATGCCATGGCACTCACTCTAGCCTGGGCAACAGAGTGAGACTCTGTCTCAAAAAAAAAAAAAATCTCTGGAAAACCAGATATGAAACTGCCACATGACACTTTATAGTTGTAACTCTTCAGCCTGCCCAATCCCCTGCTCCTGAGAAGTACAATTTAATTCTCATCACCCCCTCTTATTTATACCTAAGGTTTTTCTGGTACTCAAAATTGAAGAAACGTGGAGAGAGAACAGGGTACTTAGCAGTGCAGAAACACGCATTCCATGAATTGCTGTTCCCTATTCTACTTCCCGGCAGCCAGAGTCAGAGAGCCACACCAGAGCTCATAGTTTCGGGATTCATTAAAGACTGCATGGGCTATTTCCAAAGTCTCCTCTCCCAGGATAGAAGGAGTCTCACCCTAAACAGGTTGTCAGGGAAGCTGCTAGCCAACAACCAGAGACTTCAGCGGAAAGTAGTAACAAGGAACGGGCTATGTTTCTGTTCTACTCTTGCAGCGTAACACGATCATGTCATCTCTGTAAGCTTCTGTTTTGAGGCAAGATAATATATAAAATGCTTCTAAAACAAAGTAGATGTAAATTTTTGTTAGTCAAAAAAGCTGGAGATTAGACTTGATCTATAAAAGCCCTGTACTACCACAAAACTAATTCTTCCAGTCTTTGGGCAGGTGAGCTCTGTCCAATGTGTGGACTCCAATACAGACTTTCTCAGAACCTAAAACTGTTCCCTAGGTTGACCCTTTTAGGCTTCTTCTTCTTTTTTTTTTTTTTTTAGTGGTATAAGAGTATGGACTGTAGAGCTTATGAGTTGGTGACTGTGGGAAAGTTACCTAATCACTTCTTGCTTACACATCCTCACTTGTAAAATGGGGACAATAATCATACCTATTTAATAGGTTTAAAAAGAAAGTGCTTAGAACAGTGCCACATGCATGGAATGTACTCTATATAAACATCTGTTGTTGTGGATGGTCAGACTATACAAGGTAAGATAAGATAGAACATTTTGAAAGTATAAAACAACAAACTATAAAATAATTAAAAATCAAACTAACGACCAAATCAATGTTTTACAAATTCATATATTTAAAGCAAGATCCCTAACATTTTATTATATCTATTTCCATTAATACTATAATAGGAGCATTTTCCTGTCATTAATATTTTCAACAATGGTTTTATTACAGTCTCTCATATGAAGATATACTGTGAGATACTGAAATTCCCTTTTGTTTAAAGAAACAAACTGCTTTCCAATCTTTACTATTTGAAAAATGATAAGATAAATACCCTTATATGAAAATATTGGATTTTTATTTCCTCAAAATATATTCTATGAATGAGATTTCTTGGTCAATAGGAATTAATATCCTCAGAGCTCTTCATAGATAGCTCCCAACTGCTTTTCCACAACTATGTGCTGGTCACTGCTCCAGGCCTGAAAAAATAAGTCAATGTTCTCTGCACAGCAAATAAGACAGAAAAGTCCATGATTTCATAGAACTTGCAATCTAGTCAGAGAGACAAATATTAACAAAGAAAACAAGCAAGTAAATAATATAATAAATAATTTGTAAAGTTGATGCTCAAATAGTATTGATCATTTTCACCAGCCAGAATACCACAATATGTGCCATTCATTAATTGTAAAGTTCAGGCAATATTTCTCAGAACACAAAAAGTAGAGAGTTTTTTTCTTGACAGGTTACAGGATAACGCAAGCCTCTTTTCTTCTAGGAAAAGGGTTCTCAACTCTAGCTGCACATTAGAAGCACTAGCTTTTCAGATACTCATGCCTGCCCACCCACCTCTATCCCATGAAGTGGTTTTGGGTGGGGACTGGGGGACTGATATATATTTTTTAAAGCTTGCCAGGTGATTCTAATCTCTATTCAGATATTATTGCTGATAATTAAATTACCTACTAGTGCCTTTTTACTTTCTCAGCTTGACTACAAAGAGACTAAGACTTGACTTTTAAGTCAAAACTAGAGACATTAATTTAGATCACCTTGGGATAATGAAGAATGCACACAACTTTCTGCATTCCTGGGTGAATTCCAGATGACTGAAAATCAGACCCCAAATTGTCTGTTACCAGTTAAAGGGAAGGAACTGAGGATCATGGCTAAAACATAACTGAAGATAAAACTAAGAGAGACACAATGGGCAGTGTGGAAGGAAAACTGAATAGTAATCAAACGTATGCACTAAAAAAGGAAAGGTGTGCCTCAGCATTGGTATGATAACTGGAAAGCCCAATTCTTAGTGGTTTAAAAACCACAAAAGTTTATTTGTTGCTCTGGATAAATATTCTACAAGAGTTAACAAGGAGCTCTACCTCACAGTCACATTCAGAATGTTAGGCTAACAACACATGAATTTAAACTCAAAGAAATATTAGAAAGTGAAAATCAAAGTATCACATCTTTCTAAGTTGGGCCCATGCTGATAAAATTGCTGCTTTTTACTCTTTATAAAAGAATAGTAGCTGGGTTGAAGTGCTCTATAAATATTTATTATTATTAATGGGCAGATTATATCTCAAGGCAAAATTGGGCTTTTAATTTACTACCCAAAGCTGAACTCAGCAACAGAGGAAGAAAATAAAATATGAAAAAAAATTTTTTTAATCCATGTTATTCCTGCTTACCAGGGATATGGTTTAGGAATTTGACCATTCAAGAGTAGCAACTCCTTTTCACATCTGCATAGGTGTGAGGGTGGCTGGTGGATGGAGCTAGGAAAGAAGCTAATATATGAAGCTATTGATTGCTCTCTACATGGTACTGTAATTATGAATAATGGAGTGTACCTTAAATTTCTAAATTTCTGAAGTATGTGAAAAAAAAATCATAAGTATCTGGTGAAGTCAAGAAACAAACAACAGAAAACCCTTCAGGTAATATGGCACTTGTTAATGTAATTGTCTGAGGTACGTTGACTCAGATGAATATAATTGTATGGGACATTGGTTCAGTTGGTTGAATGCCATGCTCCTGAAAGCCGTCAACAGCGTAATACAAAGAAAACGCTTTCCCAAATCCACATGTGTCTAAGTATGTCTTGAAATTGAGAGGAGATGAGATGAAAGAAGTTGGATGTATCAGTTAAAGGACTTTCTCATTTCTTTCCTCATAAAGGAAAGAAACAGTATGGGCCTCTTTTAATCTTAGGAATGAAACTCCAGGAATAAAACAGTAGTCATTCTCCAATTTCCACTATGTTCTTGAAATACCCTGCTGTGAGCAAATTCACTCCTCAGGAATTTAAGACTATGTGGAAATGGGTTTAGGGAACTGATGACATGGGAAAAGGGGGGGAAGTCTGTGAATGTCCTGTAAGTATTTTTTGCTTTAACTAAAATAAAAGAAAAACATAGCAGATTAAATAGACTAACAAGGGTACATTATATATTATTTTAAATGAATAATTCCTGATACTCTACAATTAACATCAATTTCCTTTTCCTTCCTTGCTGGAGCTACTACAGGATCTTCTGTCTCCATTGTTTTTAGTGAGAGGCTTGTTGACTTTTTTGTTATAGTTTATAACATACTAAAGTGGAGTCTGGTCCCTTTTAAAAATGTTCGATGTCTTTCTGTTCTTGTGACCTAAATTGTTGAGTTCTGCTACCAGAGATCAAAAAAAAAAAGAAAAAAAAAAACCAACACCCAAAATAATATGTGTACTTGACACATTGAGATGAAGGAGAAAAAGCAACAATAATAGAACTGTAGGTAATCTTGTAATTTTTTCAAGAATTACAAAGGAGTAGATTTTATCAAGGCCTAATCCCACTCAACAAATATGCCCCCAAACAAAGAGACAGTTATTCTGGATTAGCTTCATCCATGAACCTAACCAAGGCCAGCATAAATTAAAACACAGCAGAAGACTTGGGCCTGGCTTTGTGAAAACCTCTGATATTTTCAAACTGCTTTCCCCCTAATAGAGAAGTTTCGAGTTATTTGTATCATCTTCCTATATCTCTCTTGAGGCAACTTTGTGAAACCCTCTACTATGCATTGCTGACACTGGTGGGTGTTTTATTTATCTTTATGCAAGAAAGCTGGAAAAGATGCTCCCTTCTCAAGGTGTGGTGTTAGGTGCTTCCATAAGATGGTGGACTAGTCAATCTATTTTTACCTTCTGCCTTGACCAAAAAAGAAATAAGTGAACAAAAACGAAAAAAGAAAAAAAAGGAAAACAAATTTACACTGTCCCAGAATGATGATTTATCTTTCATGCTACAATGTACTATGAACAATTATATATTTCTAAGAGTTATCATTTTTTCTTCCTGTTCAGAGACCTGGGACACTATACCCTCATATTAGAGAGAAGCAACAGGACAATTCATCTCCCATGATTTCTTCTCTGCATGTCCCCTGGGATGCTTCTCTCTCTGAAGTATTACTTCTCAACCTCCATCCCAATTTTCCATTACAAAATTGTCTCAAAATCCACATCTACTACTAAAACTGAAATTCTCCATGTTGAGGAAGAACTTTTTTAACCAAATTTTCAAGGGAAGGAAAATTGTATGAGGACAGACCAAATTAAGAGATTATAAATAAAAAAATCTGTTATAGTATATTTTGTATGAAACATATAGTACCATGCATTAATAAGACAAAATTTAAGTTAACATAGTTTTTATTCAAATGGAGGCATTCATCTTTCCCTAGCTTTAAGCAGGCTTCAAAATTATGATTAACAACTTTTCAATATTATGTTTGAAATGGCAAGGACATGTAAAATGATCTCACATTTTGATTTTAGAGGAAAATGATTATTTTGTATAGAAAGTTTAGTAGCCTTCATGTCAGAGGCTTTCTCAGACACAGTTTGGTAAACATAAGCATGTTAGAGATGTGACTTCCTTTGGGGCTGGATCTCATTTCTGACACTAGAGAAAGGTGGACTATTGTAGGATACACTCGTGCTTCTGATCTATGCTGCTACACTAACCGCCACTAACCTTAGTTAGTGGTGCCTTAGTGGTCTCTCTTCAAAAGGGAATCTGGGCCTCAAAGGACTTCAGTCCTGTTCTCATGTTCCCTTGGACCATACTATCCAAGATAGATCTGAAATGGAACTCCTAAGGAAGCTTAAAGAAGGTTTGAAGAATGAGTCAAAGGCTCATAAAATCAATATACATTTATCAAAAATCTACTGTTTCCCACATAATTTTTTTCTTTCCTTTTCCATTTGCAGGTAAATCCTCAGTTAACCAATTCATAGCTTCACTTTTCTTCAAAGACATATTTTCAGGAAATGATTTTAGTATTCTTCCCTCCTAATAAATAGGGGAGCATATATTTGGAACCTCTAACCTCTATGCAAGACTCTCAGAAGACATTAAGCTTATAAGCAAGCATTACTGCTAATCATTTAAAACTTTAAGGGCTACCATTATATTTGCTTCTATATCCTCCTTTATGTTTGTTTTCCATGTGTTTAAAGTGCTAATGACATTCATTGCTTTCAAGATTTATCAGATTAGCGCCACTGTAACAGTTTATGGTGTTACATTTTACAAGATTCACTTAATATAATTTTAATTACCACTGAAAAATGGCTTCTAGTCATAAAAGAACTTTAAAAATTATAAGCTAAACCTACTTTAAATTAAAAGTCGGGGCTTGTGCTGTTAATAATAATTTTATAAAACAAAAACAACCCATGGTATAGTAGCTCAAAGTTGAAATATTTATATTTTAAATAATAAAAATACATTTAGAAATATAAAACTGCCAAATAAAGTGGATTCTTTGTGATACATTTGAGCATTGTAGAAAATTACTGGTGTGACAATTATGGGGTATTACCAATGTGTGTTATTTCAGGAAACGAGGTTTAGTTTGGAATCTTGGCATTCTACCACCATATGGTAGCTCTAAAATATAATGTGATGGTAAAAACAGTGTAAAACCCATCGGAAGCTAAGTACCATAAAGACTGTACTTGCGTAATAGATATACCGAATTTTGAAACATCTACAAATAGAACTCATTGAAACCTTTAAATAATGACTCGGAGGGACCAATATTGCCAAAAATCTCTAACGGGTTTGCAAAATTTTTAAATTTGAGAAGCTCCATTTCAAAGGATATTATAAATAAAAATATCAACTCTCTATTCCAATCAAAACCACTATATAAATCAGTATGTTTATTATTTCACATAACTGTTTCATCCTTCCTAAACATGTTTTATAGGATTTCCACCTCTCTAATTTTGCTTAAATTGCTTCTCCTACCTCTTACTGGAATGTTTTCTATATTTCTCAATAACTCCCTACTACCCACCCAATTTATATTAGGTCATATTACTTTCAAGACCTTGTTTAAGTCTGAGAGTTATAAGACAATTTAGGAGTATACATAATTCCTAACTAGGGATAGACAGTGTTTGGCACTGCAGAGTTGACCAACAGTGAAGGATTGAAGACCTTAGTAGCTTAAAGTAAGAGATCATGGGTCCAAAGGCAGATCCAAATTTCATAGATGAGTTAACCAGGGGAAAAAGAGAGGCAGGATCAAAACATGACTAGTCAAAAGTTTTCTATCTTGTCTAAAATTCAAAGCATCCATTCAAGCCACGGTGGTTGTTCATAACAAAAAGAACAGGAAAACAAGTGGTTTCCTGGCAACAGATATTGGGAAACCAGCTCTGAGAACTTGGCTCAGGGAAAGAAAATTCACTTTTGGGAGGGCTGGGGGGTTGGAGTTGTACAGGAAGAGACTTATCCATACAAGCCTAACAGAAGTTCAGTTCAGGGAATTTGAGGTATCATGCAGGAATTTATTCACAGGTTCACAAAACAGGAACTCAGATAATGGATGGGGTGCCTCAGTCAGAGGGGAGGCAAACACCCAAGGACCAAGTTGGCTGAAGACCTCAGGCAGAAATCAGCCTACATGGAGAGTCAGGAGCCTCAGGCATAAACAGAACTGAAAATCTGATTCCCTCAGGAAAAAATAAGAACATAAAAACAAAAATCCCATGCAATTTCCAGAATTCTTGGTGTTTATGAAGTCCATCTGTGCAGACTTTAGGAGGAAATGGACCACTTTCACAAATAACTGTGTTTTAAGATATAGGATGAAAGTCTAGGCAACTATTGCCCTACTTCTCTGGGGAGCATCCCAAGTGCCCTAGCTTTGACTTCTGAACTCCTATAATAATTATTATTTCCCTCACTTATTTAATATTTAGAATATGTTATCAGTGTACAGTTTAAAAATATATTTATGTTTATGGTCTCTCTCCATGAAATTGGAGATAATATCTTAAATCTCTTTGCCCTTTATTTCCCAGAAAACTGGCACGTGTGTTGATAAAGGTTGCAGATGATGATGAGTTTATTCAACGGAGTGGGGAGAGCTGGCAAAGGCATTGACTTTGAAAATTCAAAATGTCCAACAATTTTTAGAGAAAGGGGTAAATTTATTTATCTTGAAAATCAGATATTGTGCCAGTGAGTCTCCAAATATCAGATAAACAGCTGCTCAGATTAACCACACAAACTTTAAATCCTTGCCAGGGGAATCTTATACTCCTCAATATTATGAGAGGGAGGGAAAGAACAAGGGCATGAGCAGGATGATTAACTTAAAATTATTTATATGAGTAGAATTTTTTTAAAAAATCATCTTTCAGATACTTATAGAAAAAGTGATTAAATACATGAAAAGAGAAAATTTTAAGAGGCTTTAAAAGTGTATGATTAAAACCAAATGAATGGATGAAAGAAAAAGGAAATGAGGCTCAAAATCAGGAAAGATTTTGGTAGCAGAGCCATTTTTCTGAAGTATATAGAAGCAGATAGAAGGATTAAAGACACTGTGAATAGACAAAACTTCTTTCTCATCACCCTAGAGAACAGACTAGATTTCTGGGTTAATCTTTTCCCATACAACTAGTGAGATGCTTTGTGAACTAATTGGTACTACTGCGGTGCTGCAAAATCTTGCTCTTATTTTGCTTATAAGAACGTTTATATTTATGAAAGGACTGATGGTTTTCTGGCTCAGGATTATATCTTCTTTTCCTTTTTGTTGGTGGAGACTCATGTACACACAGCCATTCAACAAGTACACACACACACACACACACAGAATAGGAAAAGGAGGGACCTGTATTTCACATTGCTTTGGGATATGAACTTAGATACATTTTTCTTCTAACTTCTCCAATACTGTCATGACTAACTTATGAATCCATTGGACAGGTGGGAGGGGGAAGAGAAGATGAGTATATTCATACCTAATGGATGCGGTGGACACTGTCTGGGGATGGACAAGCTTGAAGCTCTGACTTGGGTTGGACACAGGCTATATATATAACCTAAACATTTGTATCCTGTAATATGCTGGGGAAAAAAAACACTAAATGAAAAGGCAAGGACACCAATCCCATCCTTAAGTTGTCTCATCAGCTGGCCTTGGTGATTGAAGCATGTGTGCCCCAAGCACTGCCCACTGGCATGGAAGCTCCACCCAACTCAACTCTCCAACAGGAGAGGAGCAGAGACATGGTAAGGGTAAGGCACCTGGTCAACTGGAGTGTGACAACTAAGAGGAATAGGAGACACACTTCTAAAATGCAAGGAAGTGTCACTTAGTAATATGCCTTAAGCTGCAAACAGCAGTCAAGGTAGATCTGAGAATTCAAATTCATAGGCTGTTATGCTGGAAAGAACCTTAAAGCTCTTCCAAAACAGCCTAACTTACTGTCCTTAGATGGAGAAATTGAGATCCAGTGAAACAAAGTTATTTGCCTGGGGTAATATGCCTGGTTAGCAATGGCAGGTAAACTAATATTAATATTTGAGACTTTTGGAGCCAAGTCTCCGAGTGAGTGACACTCAGCATTAGAGACAGTTCACTAACCAATGCCTTCAAAAGACTTTCAGTTAGGAAACAAAGGCAAGTCATTATGATGAATAATGGAAAATTATATTGCCTGCTAATTATTTTTAAAACACATTTCAATCATATAGATATTCATCCTTGCTAGTAGTGACATCTTTAAAGAAGAGAGAGCGAGAGAGGATTATGTACACATACATAAACTGAAAAGCACCATCATCTTTACTTTTGCACTTAGGAACAGTAGCCCTACCAATTGCATTCAGTAACTTCACTCTACTCAGAGGGAGCCCCTGAAAATACAGTGTACTGTCTGACTTAAAAAGCCATTTGCCCCCATTTCATTCTATTAGTATCCTAAGCACATATGCATTCATTCCTTCAATAAATATTTATTGTGTCTAGACACCATTCTAGGTTAAAGGAGTATGTACAGTGACAAATAGAACAGGAAAGTCCTACACATCATTGGACTTAAATTCTCGTGGATACGATCAGAGTGCACAAAATGTCACATGACTTTTATGAGGAGGCACACTTAAAACTATCTCTTGCAAAGGGAATGGGAGAATCATCTAAACAGTTTTCTAAGGTCCTTTTCAGCCTTACTATTTTACCACTGTAAGAGAAATTGCTGGGTATTAGAAGTGTAAAAATGAATGAAAATGTAAACATCAGCTGTATTGCAAACTCCCAAAGAGCAAAACCACAATATCCAGATATGTTGCTTTCTCCTTTGTTCAGTAAGTAGTCTCAATTATATTTTCTACAGATAATCACTATTCCTGCCCTTTACCTCACAATGCTAAACTATTCCAGGGAAAAGTTTTAAAAATTCCATGCAGTTACCTAGAAACCATGCAGTTCTAGCCAAGTTCAAGGTAATCTCAGTTCTCTTTTCTCCTTATCTCCCTCCCTCCCTCCCTCCTGCTCTTTCCTGCCAGCATTTGCAAGATACCCAGGGTTCCATAAATGGAGTACTTGCTGTGATAGAGACCAGGAGTCACTTTCCCCTTGATCCCTCTCTGGAGCCCAGCAGACAGAAAATGTACCAACTCTGTTTTCTGAAGCTAATCAATACAGATACACACCCTGCATGTAACTCAGATTAGGTAAATGTGAAAAAGAAATGGGAAAATAAAATACTATAACCTCAAATACTCCATTCATTTTAATTTTGGTTTAAGTGTTCTGGTGTACAAAAGATTTAACATAGAAGAAACTAAAATAAAGCCTTGAGATATAATCAGCAAATCATTTGCTTTGCATTTATTAGCTTTGCTCTTCTATAATACAATTTACTGCATTTTCTATGTTCTCTAATTCTACTCTCTTAAACTTGATTTCCTGAGAAATATTAATATTAAATCACTGTGAAGTGGCATATTATTCATATGAAATGTAGTTGCCAACTAAACAATATATCAAAATTCAACTTTGATTTTTAAAAATTTCATGTTTTGATTTATTGCTACTGAGAAATGCTTGTGTGCTCTGAAACCCTAGGAAAGTATAGAGATCTGTGCTTTTCTTAATCAACAATATTTATGTGGTAAATAGAATGCCTTTGGCCAAGAACTTGCATGGCAACTTGCATCCTGATGAAAATTTAAATAGCTGATTGAACTTCTCAAACACAGGATTTATAATGAATGCCACTATCATTTTGCAAAGTAATTTAATGCATATTTAGTGCAATTATTATGTGCTCTCTTCTCATAAGGAAACCCAGCTGTGATTCTGCAAGTGCAAGAAAGAGAGCAATTGGTATCAGGGCAGCAGTTTGTTGAAATCTGTGTGAACAAGGTCTTCTGAGCCTCACTTCACTAGAAATATATAATTGTAGCTTTAGAAAAACTTCATGATGTTGCTGCTTCACATTGTGTTCATGTTGACTAAAGCAGATAAACAAATGTAATATCCAACACTCGAGGACTGAAAAAAAATGTATTTGGAGTTTCCTATCAATAATTAGATAAGCGCATTTAAATGAGCACACTTATATGGTATATCCCCTATAAACCACAGAGGACCAAGTGAGCTAAAGACACAGGGAGACAGCAGAGTAACACCTTATCATGTGTGCACGCACACACATGCACATACACACATGCCAACAGAGCAAATGAAGACTAACTAAATTCAATATTTTTCCTTTGTGTGAATGAACCATAAATGGTGAAAAGTCTATCTTAATTAGACCAAGCAAAAATTCTTCTCTTAATTTCTAAAAATTTTACTTTCCTCAGAAATTTTCCGTGGATTCTCCCAAGTTGAGAACAATTTTTTAAATTATTATATTATATTAATTCATATTCTTCTACAGTAGTAGAATGTTCTTAGGAGAAAGCGTATCCAATCAGGTTTTACAAAGGAACCATAGAAAACATGATGCTTCACAGATAGGGAAAAGGAAGACAGTGAGAAACCAAGGAAATGATGGGAAATAGTTTTTCAGATGGAGAGTTAAAATGAACCTAGACAATGTAGTCTCAAAATTTATTTCTAAGCCTATAGTATGTACCACTGGCATATTCTCATTTTGTATCCTTTCATGAGGGGGAAAAAGCCTTATTCAATATATCATATTTTGCATTTTTTCTGTTACTTTTAATAAAAATGTTATCAAATCTTATCAGTGCATTTTGGCATCATCTACTAAGAGTACTCAGCCTGTATGTGCATGTCTGAAGCAGTGTTCTTCCTGTAAGCTCCTGAAATCTTATCAGCATCATTTTCCCTCCCAAGAAGCATAATAAAATACATTGGTCCTCTGAACCCCATTTAAATTGACATGTTTAAACTATTAACTAAAAATATGTCAATTTTCACCTCTCTTTAAATGAAATACAGGATTAGCTATAGAAATTGAAAATAACTGAGAAAAACTAGTCTGGAAAATAATATTTTTTAACAGATAAGAAACGTGAGTATTTTTCTATAAAGGGAATGTAATAAAGGTGCCGTGTGCTATCTTTAGCATTCAAGGACAGTCACCATACAACCCCCTTGCCTTCAGTGTGGTGCTATCTGGAGAAAAGACACAGCTGAGGGAAAGGAGAATCATCCACATTTTTTTAATGGGAAAATAAGCAGAAAAGAGCACCAAGAGATTTTGTTATAAGTTCGGTTACGTTAGTATTAAAAATGCACTAGGGTCTTTGGAACTTGCAGAAGAGTTAATCATTTTAATTGTTTGAACTCCTGGAAATCAACCCTCTCAACCTAGTGCTTAAAACCAAAAGGTAAACAGAGACAGCCTAGAAAAGATGGTGGTCCAGAGCTTCATTTATCATGACTTCCCCTAGCTAAATTCTCTGGGGTACTTCAGTTTTATATAAACACAGACTTTGGTGTTTATATTTAATAACAAATCTTTCTTTTTCAGTGAATGCTTATGTATTGTTTTATGCATTTCAGCTGGAAGGGAAGATAAGCATTTTTTTCAGTAGTCCTCAAAAGTAGCTTAGCTCTAATAAAAAGAAGAGGGAAAACAGCAGGGAGTAAAGAGGAGGGACAGACTTAAATAACTTTCCTCCCAGAGAGATCAGTAAATCGAGACAGAATTTGAATAGTTTTGCTCAAATTACATGATCTTTAGAGATCTGTCCTTAGCACCAAGAGAAAAAGAGAGTAGAGCCTCCCAAAAGCACTGAAGTAAGGAACTGATCCAGTTTCATTTCAAGTTCTTTTGAATTATGTTTTCACAGAATAATTTAATATGCACTCTTGAAATGTGTATATCACAGAAGTGTCAGATACATTCATGTTCAAAACCAAAAATAACATTAAATTACTTGGTAGTCAATATTGTGATCTACTTTACAAGCATTGTTTCCTCCTTTCACCAGCCAACTCTAACATGCAGCTTAACAAATATTAGTATGTCTTAAAGCTTTATTGCACAACTAGTTTCAAGTTATGAATACAGAGGATGCATAAAAAGTCCTGCAACCTGTGAGATGGTCCCCACCCTAGAGAAACTTACAGTTTAGTTGAGGTACAGAACAGTCTACATCCAGAGATTGCAAGAAGATGCAGATCTCCTGTTCTGGTAGGGAGGAAGTAGAGCTTAGTCAAAGGGATTTTGTATGAAGAGTGCAATTCAGTGTCAGGCTGGATCAGTTCAATTGACTTTTCTAGTTTTGAATACATGTTAATAAAAAGAGTTTTTATAGTCATTGAGAAATATAGTGACAGATTGTTCTGTGCTCTCTTGAGCTACAGATGTGGCTAGTGAGTTCTCTTACAGTCTGTCCTCAATGGAGTGAATTCTACAACTTACATTGTTTCTCTGCTCTTATCCCTGTTCCTGTCTTTTATTTCATTTTCTGGCAAACAATTTTGACTTAATAATGCTATTAAAAGGTATGAAAGTAATACTCCTGGAACTGGTATATACACACAAGGGAAGATTATCATTTTATACCTTAAGATGAAAGTTTTACTCAGCAACAAGTGCATGGCTAGTAAGTGGAGGAAAATATGGTTGGAAGTGCATCACAATGTCTGGGATTTAAAGAGAAGAAAAGAATGATTACTAATGAGAGTTCCTGAGAGCAAGATTGAACAGGGCTACAATATAATAACCCTGCAGAGAAATTACCTAATTTGAATTCCCACTTCCAGGAATGAGTCTCCAACATTATCAGTGCCTGCTTATATTCTTTTTCAGGATAACTAAGCAAGCTTTTTGCTTAAGTATGCCCAATAGTAAAATAGTTGTGAGCATGTACTTTGAATACATGTAGATCTACTTCTTCTTAACATGCTACTAAAGTATTTGGTATTTTAAAGTATTTGGTACATTATAAAACAAATTTAAAAGGATGACATATAGACAAAATGACACCATAATTTTAAATATTCTTTTTTAATTAGTAAGACAAACTTTTTTCACTCCTTCTAGAATACTGTTTATAATAAATGTGGTAGATTATGTCTCTTCATTTTTTTAAAATTTTGGCTTAAACTTTATGATTCAGCTATTTGAAGGTTTAGTTTTAAGTCTAAGTTATTTAATATATGGTTTTATTTGCTGTCATAGTTGAAAAGCTAGCTCAAAAACATACATAGCTTCAAACAGAAGTATATTACTAGCTATGCTTACTTAACTATGAAACTCATTTTTCAATCTCATCTACCAATTATACACAAATTTTTGTTAAAATTCAGATAGAAAATTTCCTTCTTTCTTGATATTAATCAGTTGTTCTTAATAAACAATTTGGAAAGTCATGATTTTCTGATTTTTTTAAACAAATGGGTTCAAAATTCACTGAATAACTTCATTTGGAAGATTTTTAAACAGGTAAAGAAATTCAGATTACCAGCCTTCTAACTACATAGAATTTTGTAAGTACAAGAATTTTTAAAGGTGACACATTATTTTCAGTAATAAATTACAGAGCAATGGAAACATTTCTAAATATCCATTTTTGAAGTGCTCTCTGTATAGCGAGATCTTTAAAATAGCATTTACTTTCTCACTTATTGTTTAAGTGTCACCTTTTCCTTTGAGAAGTACATATTTGGTGAAAAAAATACATATATGGAAAAATACATGTATATTTTTCAGATAGCATACTGCTGAAAGTCATTTCCTTCACACACATATTTAACAAATATTTATCTTTTTATTAAATAAAAGTGTGTAACTTTTTAATTTCACCAATGATTTTAAATATTTTGTCACAAGTGGCAAACCTCTGTGTAGAACAGATTTTCAAAGTCATTTCACCTTACAGTAGAAAGCATTTAAAAATTGAAATATTTCTAGGTCTTGCATGTATGAAAATAATTGCCTTGGTGGCAATACATGGCAGGCAAACTGTAACTTTGTCACAAGATAGTAAAATCAGATGAGTTGAGAGCCTCACTGTCAACACCTCCACATTGAGAAACTTCCGTTTTTCCTTCAGGATGCCTTAGGGGCCTGGCTTACTGTCTGAGATGCCAATGAGTGTGGGAACCAGTGTTAATCCACACATTGATTAATAGAAAACTTAGCATTTTATATTAAATGATATAAAGAGAAGCCCTAATTATTCTTTCTCTGCTCTAATGAATGCTTTGCATACCCCAGGAAGCATGGCCACTATGAAAACCACTACAGAGCGTGTAGTAGCTCTTATATGGGTTTTTCTACATAACCATTTCAAAGATGAGCAGAAGTACTATAGAAGAGTCAGCGAAGATTTGGGATTAGAACCCAGGCGCTATAAACTCTAGAACCCACACCTTTAACCATCACACACATACCCTTTTCAGTAGAGGGTGGAAATGACTAGCCTCCCCCACCCACAAAGATGTGTGTATGACAAGAGGTAAAGACAGTAAAGACCTACTTTGTGAGAACCTAGAAGTCAAAGAGGAAAATGCATAGCTTGTTACTGCCCATGGGCCACAGATCCCATACCATTTGTATAAGGACCAAGGAGCATCCCAAACTCTGACCAGAATATCATGATTTTTCCTGGGACTAAAGGACTAAAAGGAGGGGGGCTGTATGAGAGATCCAAATAATTCCCACTGACAGTCTCCCAAATTGAAAGAATAAAGGAGCTACACTTACCTTATGGACTGACTTCCTCCATCACCTCTCAACAGTTAAGATAACTCATTCAACCTTTTTTAGCCTTTGTGTCTCATGTAAACAGATTGAAATACCTGCTCCCAGGCTTAAATAAATGTGTTTCATAATGTGTTTCATACTATAAATGTGAGGATGGATCAGGTAGAAAGGAATGGTAGAGTATGCTTGCTGCCCTTAGTAGTTCCAGAAACTGAAAACATCCAGGGCTCATGGCTAACTGGTGGGTGACAGGAGAAAGAGAAAACATTCAAACTAAGACAATTTCAAAGAAATTGGTTTTCAATTCGCAGCTTGGGTGGATACAACTGTTCCACCCACCGCCAGCTGTGCACAGAGAAAAAACCTAGTCCCTGTATTGGGTGGCACCTGGTCTGCCTAGAAAGTTTGAGAAACAGTTCTATTTCTGGCCATCTCAAAACTCCCCAAGCACTCCTCCACAACATGCAATTTAATCAGCACTCTCCCCGGACTGCCTGCCTTCTCTTTATTCCTATTATGTATTATAAAGCCTTTACAGACTCAAAGAATTCTCATTAACACCCCTTTTTGTTTTCCCAAAAGAGTTAACAGTTAACCAAAACATGACTTTCTTTTCTCAAGCTGTGGAAACCCCATTCAGCAGAAAAAAAAAATACCCTTGCCTAAAAATTCTGTTTTTTGTTCTACAAACCCTAGAACTTCATTCTTACAGAATTGCTTATGAAAGCTTCTTTCAGTCCAGTATTGGATTCAAATGTAAATGAAATGAACAGCATAATTGATAATGAGATATTTCATAGATCTCTTCCCTTTGCTAAAAGTCAGGACTCTGTCATGCTTCTCTTTATTGAAAGCTCCCAAATAACCTATCTTCTTATAAGTCTGATTCTCTGTGTGTTATATATCTGAAAGTCATATATATGTAATAGAACTAAAACTAAACTTCAGATACATTTATGAATCAATTTTCTTTCTTTTAAAGCTACTACTACATTTTTTTCTTTCTCACACTTCTATAATGAGCAGTAGGTCTCATTTTATCATCACTGTGTAGCCTGGTTTCCTCTCTCATCCTAGGCTGGAGCTAGGATGCTGGTGAGCATCAGCTGGGATCTCATCCATCTTAAAGTCATGAAACATTTGACATTAACATCCTATCCTAGATATCTTCTCCTCCACTGATTTCAAGCGCAATGTCTTACTACTCTCTGAGTGCACTATGCAGTTTCACATCTCTCCCTCAGCCTGGAATACTGTACCTGAAGGATGAAGGGGACTTCAGTAAGGCCCAGCACAAATGAAAATGTTTCTCCACTTCTGAGAAGCCTTCCTAATGCCCCATGAAATTCAATATCTCCTCCCTTTGACACCCCTGACCCCCCATGCAGCTTGAGGTCAGCCCCTTTGGGAGCATTTAGATGATGGTATCTCATACTCTTTGTCTACATAAATATTTAGCAAAGGAGGTTTTAAGCTTTCTCAAACATAATACATAGAAGATGCTCAATAAATATCCAATGAAGGAATTAAAGAATGACTGGAAATCTTGTATGGAAGAGCTATAGGAGAGTGGGGAGGAGGAATCACTTTTTAAAAAATTATGTAAAATTCTGAAATAAAGGGCAGACAATATTATAACAAATACCAATGTGCCATCCAGAAATAAAAAATAAAAAATGTTAAAATTTTGTTCTATCTGCCATAGATGCTTTAATTTAACAAAGCATTTCTGATATAGTTGAAGACCCCTTAGTATTCAATCTACAGTTGCATTTTCGTCTCTCACTATAAGCAATGTCTCATAGAATTAGTCTATATCTTGTCCAGGTTTAAAAAAATTTAATACTTTTTGCATATTCAATAATCCATAAACAATGTTAGTATTGTTTTATGCATTTTAAAAGTTTAAACAAATGATATCACTTTGTAATTTGCTTTTTCCACTCAATATAATGCTTTTGAGATCTGTCCATATTGGTGTATATGAGTCTAGTTCATTCAGTTTAACTGCCTCATATGTCATTTTATAAATATACCACAATTTGTATAATCATTTTCCTATTGATAGATATTAAAATTTTCCCTGGCTTTTTGCTCTTGAAATAGTACTGCAATGAATATATTTGTATCCATGTCCTTTGCACATATGCATGTTTCTCTCCAGAGTACATACTTAGAAGCAGAATTGTTGGTTCATGAGTATTTGCATTTTCAACTTTAATAAATATTTCTAAGTTGATCCCAGAAATTGTGGTAAAGGGTGGAAACATTTTAATAAATGTGAATGGAATTGAAAAAACAAAGACTTATCTCTGTTATCATTGATGTTCAGAGCTATTAATAAAATACCAGACAGTTGAGGTGTACATAAATATTAGGCATTGGCAATTCACTTATTTCCAGCTAATAATAAAGTAGGTCTAATTTATAAAGACATTAGTGTTAGCAGTTTTTGTGATCTTTTCTAGTGTATAAAGTTTACCATTCTTTAGAAGATATGAGCCTTGATGAAAATCTTAAGTAAGCAGAAACTAAAGATTTTTTTCTTTAAATTGACTAAAATTTGATTAATATCTCCATTCTTCTTTTGCCCCCTTCCTTCCTTCTCCCCCTACTCCCCAAGTATATGTGAAGTTTCCAGGGACTTAGGTGGCACCAGAGCTTCCCAGAATTTTCTCCAGTTACTGCTCCAGGTGTATCACTGAAATTTTATTGTCCCAGCAGGCACACCCCTTCAGATCTGGCAGCTTTGCTACTCATTTATCACAGTAGAGCATGGAAATATTTGCTGAAGAAGTGAGTCCCTGTGACTAGGGTCCATCTGACTCAGAATTACTGTGCAGGTTTCTAAGGTCTTGCCCTCTCTGTGACCCACTCTCAGAGAGTGAGGATTGGCTAATCTTGAGCCCTTCTTATTTTGTCCTCTTCCCTACTCTCCTGGAATCCTCTCTCTCTCTCTCTCTCTCTCTCTCTCTCTCTCTCTCTCTCTCTCTCTCTCTCTCACACACACACACACACACACACACACACACACACAGAAATAGAAACTTTTCCCCTTTCCCTTGTCTTCAAAGATCCTTCACTCTCTTCCTTTCCACTCTAAAACATTTAGGAAAATACCCATAGTTTATGACAATAAAGAACTTCTATACTATGCTTTGTGGGAGTCTACCATTTTGAAACAAAATACAAAATATTTCAGGGACAACTGTCACTTTTCATTGATTAACAAAAAAGGTTATTAGGGATACCAATTAGCCTGAGTATTGGTTTAATCAGATGAAGTAATTATTTTCTGCGGGGCTTGGAAGAAACATGAGTAACCACTACTTAAACTACTGAACAGTTTGGAGAGGACAGATTTAGAATTACCAGTTCCCATTTCTTCCCAGTTGTCCTCAAATATGTTAGGCACAGAATGTTCAAGCACAGCGTGAGCACCAGTATTGGAAATTTACCAAATAACACCAGTTGGCAATGCCCCACCAATTGTGGAGAAATAAAAATCATCCTGGGGCTCAGAGGTTACTATAGTTTTATGAAGAACTATTCCCAGATTACTGAACTGGTTGATGATCTGTCTCTATGTTATAAGTGTACAATTGGGAAAAGAAAAGAAAAAGAAACCCACTGGACAACTGGGTTCCTAGCCCAATTCACCCTCAGTCTTCCATATTTTCCAAGAACTCTGGACAAACACTGTGAGCAAACTTTTGGGCCCTGATGTATGGTCTAGTGTGAGCCATGTTTAAACTGGAGAAACTCCAAAGATGGCCTGGAGACTGATAGGGGTATAAAAGGTGAATGTCTAATTCTATACGGAGGAAGACTTTCATCAGAGGAATAAACTTGGAGGAATGAGTGAATAATAAGTATAAAATGAGAAAGATATTGGAAATTTAAAAATAACAACACTTCTAAATAATTTATGAACAAAAAAAGAGAAAGAAATTGTCCTGGATATTAGAAAATATATGGAAAGTAATGATAATAAAATTACAATGGAGCAAAACTTACAGTTTGCAGGTTAGTTGTTACTCAGTAGGTTAGAGAAAAAAAGAGAGAATAAAAGACAGGGCATAGAGAAAAAAATCAGAATAAAATACAGTAAATTAAGGGTGATGCTTATAAAGTTAAAAAATAATAATAATAAGCCGGGCGCGGTGGCTCACGCCTGTAATCCTAGCACTCTGGGAGGCTGAGGTGGGCGGATCGCTCAAGGTCAGGAGTTCAAAACCAGCCTGAGCAAGAGTGAGACCCCATCTCTACTAAAAATAGAAAGAAATTAATTGGCCAACTAAATATATATGGAAAAAAAATTAGCCGGGCGTGGCGGCGCATGCCTGTAGTCCCAGCTACTTGGGAGGCTGAGGCAGAAGGATTGCTTGAGCCCAGGAGTTTGAGGTTGCTGTGAGCTAGGCTGACGCCACGGCACTCACTCTAGCCTGGGCAACACAGTGAGACTCTGTCTCAAAAAAAAAAAAAAATAATAATAGACTAAATTCAAAGAAAGTATAAAAATGAAATAAGCATGATACCAAACATTAATAAAATAGAAAATAAAGATAAAAATAAAATCAATTAATACAAAATATGGTTCTTTGAAAAGTCTAAGAAAATTGAAAAATTTATAACAAGATTTACCAAAGAAAACTAATATTTACAATAAAAGAGTCATAACTACAGATAAAGCAGGAATTTTAAATATGATAAAAAAAATACTATCAATGACTTTTTATCAATAGATGTCAGGGAGATAGAGTTGGGAGTCTTTAGATACTAAGGTGTCTGGAGTTTAAGTGCAGAGCAAGACAGAGGAGAGACCTGCACAAATTTAAAAAAGACATTTTTCTAAAAATATAACTTACCAAAAGTAAATCAAAATGAAAGAGAAAACATGAATGCAGCTAACCATTAAAAACATTGAATCAGTCATTAAAAATCTGTTGATTGGTCAAGATAGCTGACTAGAGACATTGGTCACCAGATCATTTCAGAAAGAGGGAAAGTTTTAGACGGGGAAAAAAAAAACATATTCCAGGTGCAATTCTGAGGGAAAAGTGCCAGAACTTACTAGATGCTTCTTGGGAAGAAGCTACTGAGCAGAATAAGAAGGATCAAGAGTTCAGCAGGGATCAACGCCCAAGGAATTTGGAGCCCATGAAAAGGGTAGGTGGGGATGCTTGTTTTTTTTTTTTTCTCACACCTCTGGCAGACTGCAGGCTCCTGAACTGTCGGAGAGCTTCTCTGCTTTCATGAGCCTGAAAGCTGCTGCCACCAGTAAACTGGGAGCTTCCTGAGAACAGAGCACTGGGCTGCAAGCCCCCTTAGCATCACAATCCCTCACCATAGAACCATACTGCTTTTCTACTCATTGTGCACCTCTACAGTCCCCAGGTATCTTCAGTCCTTTAGTTTTCTTGTCACTGGTCTCAACACAAACATTTCCCAACTCCTTCTCACACTGCAGTTGCCACATGGGGTCAGTGGGTGCCAGGGGAACTGTGCGATACCAGAGCTTGGACATTCACGGTGGAATACCTTCAGGGGAGAAGAGAGTACAGCAAGCCAGGGAAGCCCTTTGGGACAAAGGGGACCAGAGTGACAGCTTTCCTCCATTCAGACTCTTCTCTCCCCTGCTCATAGCTGCTGAGATAGCCATGGCAGTTCCCATGTGAGACAGCGTGGGTGCCCCAAGGGATGATTGAGCTGGAGCTCTCAGGAGTGGCTGCTTCTCCTCTATTGGCATGCCCAAAACACTGAGGCTTCCACAGAGATTTGTGCTCACACCTTTCCTCTTTAAGACCTGCAGGAGACCAAGGGATACTCAGACTGTGAGCTCCCTACCTGCCAGCACCCCCTAGTGCTGTCTGATAGCCTGTCCCAGCAGATCAAGGCATACCCTGACATGGAGGGACACTAAACCTGCTTGAGCACTCCACGGGAAAACTCAAGGCCAGCACACTTCTCCCTGGTACATGCAGGGATTGAACTTGGGAGATCAAAGGACAGGCCCACAGTCTGGATCCCACCCACCAAAGACTTAATTTTGTCACTTGGGGGTCAACAGGGGGGATTTGTGAACTAATTTTGGGAGGCAAGGGAGCCCACATGGACAGAACTGAAAGGAGAATGTGGTGTGGGTCTAAGTCACAGGAAAGCCACACGGTTGGTACAGGGCAGGGTCCTGGGCAGGGAAGCTCCCAGCCTACAGTGCCATTGCTGATAAGCTTGACTAGTTTGTGCTGCTACTTTGCAGCCAGATGCCAGAGAAGGAGATCCACAGGGCAAGGGAAGAGGGAGAGAGTGAAATCCACTCCTGAATCCCAGACTGATGAGAAAAACACATATTCAGTGATTTTGAGGTAGAATGTTCTGTAAATGTCAGTTAGGCACATTTGTTCTAGAGTTCTGTTTGAGTCCATTATTTCTTTGTTTATTTTCTGTTTGGAGGATCTGTCCTGTTCTGTCAGAGGGGTGTTGAAATTCCCGGCTATTATACTGTTGCTGTTTATTATTTTGTTTAGATCAAGTAGGATTTGCTTTATGAATCTGGGTACATCTGAGTTAGGTACATTAATATTTAGAATTGTTATGTTTTCTTGTTGAATTGTGCACATCACCATTATATAGTGACCATCTTTGTCTTTCATTGCCTTTGTTGATTTGAAGACTAAGTTATCCAAAATCAGAACTGCTATGCCAGCTTTCTTTTGGCTTCCGTTTGCATGAAATATTGTTTTTCAACCCTTCACCTTGAGTTTGAATGCATCCTTGTGGGTTAGATATGTTACCTGAAGCTGCAATGTTGTTTTTGGTCCTGTAACCAGCTCTCATTCCTCTGGAAAGGCACTCTAGTGCCTCAGGTGGTTGGGCGGCTAGGACTTCCAGGTGTGTCCTCATCCTCCACCTCAGCAGGGGGAGGTGGGAGAGTAAGGCTGCGTGGGTCTGGGTTGGATGAGCCTGCCCTCAAGATCCACAAATACTTAGCAAGGGTCAAAGTTCTGTTCTCTGCTCCTGGACAAAGCTGACAGGGAGGGCCCCACTCAGCCAAAAAGTCTGCGTGTAGAGGTGGGGCTGCCTGAGACCTGCAGTCTGGAGCAGGCCTCACTTATTTCCACCCTCCCCTATTCTATGATTTCTTCCAGGTCTCTGCTGGCAGGCATGACTTCAAGCCAGTGGATCTCTCCTAACTGTGATGTGAGCTGGGAGGTTCCCTGCCCAGGATCTCAGCCTGATCTGGGAGCACTTGGTCATCCCATGGGAGGAGGGTTGCCCCTCGAGCACACTGCAGCTAGGACCCACTCTGATCTGACCCTGAAGGCACACACACCTCAGTAGACCAGTTCACAAATATCTCTTCTGTGCCCCCAGGCAATATGATTGAGACTTGGATGTATGGGATCTGGCCTACATGCCTACCCCCTAGGCCCTGAAGATTAATTCCTGACTCTGCTAGGGAGAAGAGTGCTAGTCTCAAGTCACCCACAGGGTGCCCAAGCTGGATCAATGTGTCTCCACCTCAGGATTTGCCCTACTTTGCTGGAGTCACCAGGCAAGCAGCACCTGGGAAGGCCGGCAGGTAGGGAGCTCACAGTCTACTGTAGGATCACAAAAGGAAAGGTTCCTTTCCCTGCAGATGCCTCTGGGTGGCTAAATTGTATCTCTCAGCAGCCATGGGTAGGGGAGGGGAGGGGGAGAATGAAGAAATATGGCGCCTGCCAATCAGCTTGGGTCTGTGGTCTGGGATATGCCCTGAGGGAGCTGGGAGCCTGGTGCCCTGTCTGCAAGAGGCTCACCGTTCACAGGCAGCAGCCATCTCTGGGCTGGTTTTCACAGGTCTCTCCAGCAGCTCAGGAGCCCATCAGCAATCCGAGATGCAAGGGAGGAGAAATCTAACCGCTCCCCCTACCCTTCTCGCTGGTCTCCAAGCCTCTCGGGGTTTAGACCCTGCCGTTGCCTTTCTTCTTCCAATTCTGCTCTGCAACTTTTTCCCATGGAGTCTCCTGTAGTTTCAGGCAGCCTTCCCTTCTGACCTCCATCTGATCTATGCTCATCTGCCTGTTTGTTTTTTTCACTTTCATCTAAAATCTTTCTTTCTTGCAGAGACACTCTGGCTGGTGGTTTTTCTTGTCCACCATCTTGCCTTCACCCTCTCAATGTTACACTTGATAAATCATAATTAGCAAGTGATGCCACACAGTAATTGTATTGTGTACATGTAATTACATGTTCATTTTCTGGGACAGCCTGAGGTAATAAGGCACACACTCCTGTCCTCACATTTAGAGTGGATAACACCTACTGATACCCACTGATAAAATTCTTGTTCCTTCCTGAAAATTTTTGACCCAGTGATCTTTAAGTACCTTCCTACTATTGGGGCAATGGCTACAAGTTTCTGCTCATTCTCTACTCTGCCTGGAGAAAAGAAAATTATAACCCTTACTCTGTTTTAGGCCAGAGACCCTATTTTTTCTCTCCTGGGTCAAAAATTGGCAAAAGCAGCAATAGGCTCTAATTTTATTTATGAGTCTATATTCTCTGGGTAAGAATCTCCTTAGGTAAAGGGGAAATATATAGCTTTAGTTTCATCATTGGGAATAGTAACTTAGTCTTTGACAGCTAAAACATCTAGTCATTCATTTTTAACATGAAGAAAATTTTAGATTCATTAGAAGTAAACTGAGAGGTTAAATGACTTACCAAGGTCATATAGCAGATATAGTATAGAAACAAGAAATCTTATAACTTTGAATTTCATACTTTTTTCTGACTTATCTCATGAGGTTATAAAATATGTAAAATATTATTATTATTAATTTATACAAAGAAGGCAATGGCCTGAGAGTCAGACTTAGTAGAATATAAGAGAAAAAAGCCAAAATATAATGGACCACAGAGGGGTGGGTGGTTAACAAGCTAAACAAAATAATTTCTTTGGAAAACCAAATGCCAAAATATCAGTATACTCATGCTGAAGCAATTTTAATATATCACTGAGACTGCCCACTCCAATTACTTTATTCTCTTAAGAGAAGAAAGCCTATGAAAAACTCCTCTGGACACTGGCCTAGGCAAAGAATTATGACTAAGACCCCAAAAACAAATGCAACAAAACCAAAACTAAATAAATGTGACTTAATTAAACTAAGAAGCTCTGCACAGCAAAATGAATAATCAACAAAGTAAATGGACAATCTACAGAATGGGAGAAAATATTCACAATCTATTCATACAACAAAGGACTAATATCCAGAATCTAAAAGGAACTCAACTCACAAAACAAACAAACAAATAAAACCAAATAACATGAACAGGCATTTTTTTAAAGGAAGATATATGAATGGCCAACAAACATATAAAAAAGTGCTCAATGTTACTAATCCTAAGAGAAATGCAAATTAAAACCACAATGAGATACTGTCTTACTCTAGTCAGAATAGCCGTTATTAAAATGTCAAAAAATAATAGATGTTGGCATGGATGTGGTGAAAAGGGAATGCTTATATACTGTTGGTAGGAATGTAAATTAGTACAACTTCTATGGAAAGCAGTATGGAGATACCTCTACCATTTGATCCAGCAATCCCACTGCTGGGTATCTGCACAAAGGAAAAAAGACATCATAACAAAAGATGCTTAGACTGTATATTTATCACAGTAGAAATCACAATTGCAAAGATATAGAATCAACCAAAGTGTCCATCAGTGGGTGATTTGATAATGTGGTGTATACATACTACAGAATGCTACTCAGCCATAAAAAAAGAATGAAATAATGTCTTTTGTAGCAACTTGGATGGCACTGGAAGTCATTGTCCTAAGTGAAGTAACTCTGGAACAGAAAATTAAATATCACGTGTTCTCTCTTCTAACCTATAAGTACACATGATCATACAGAGAGGCATAACAGACATTGGAGACTTAAAAGGGGGAGGGTAGGATGTGGTGAGGGATGAAAAATTACACTATTTGAGTGATGGGAATACTATAAGCTTAGACTTCACCACTATGCAATATATCCATGCAACGAAAGTCTACTTGTACCCCTTAACTCCATTGAAATAAAAAATGATCTCCCAAAAAAGAAAATCCCAAGACCTTATGTCTTCATTGCTTAAATCTACCAAATATTTAAAGAAGAATTAACACCAATTCTTCTTAAAGTTTCCCAAGAAATTGATTAGGAAGGTTCACTTCCAAACTCATTTTCTGTGGTCAGCATTACCTTGATATTGAAACCAGAAAAGGATACTACAAGAAAATAAAATTGCAGGCCAATATCCCCAATGAACATACATGCAAAAATCTTTTAAAAAATACGAGCAAACCAAATTCAACAGTATATTAAAAGGATCATTCTCCATGATCAACTGAGATTTATTCCTGGAATGCCAGGATAGTTCAATATACACAAATAAATAAATGTGGTACATTACATTAACAGGAAAAATAATAGTCATATGATCATATTAATGATACAGAAAAAGCATTCAACAAAATTCAACATCCTTTCATGATAAAAATTCTCAAGAAAATAGTTGTGGAAAGAATGTACCTCGGCATAATAAAGGCCCAATGTAAGAAGCCCACAGATAGCATCACACTTAACAGTGAAAAGCTGAAAACTTTTCCTGTCAAATCAAGAAAAAGCTAAGTATAACCACTCTCACTACTTCTATTTCATATAGTTGTAGAAGTCCCAGTTAGAATAATTAGGCAAAAAGAAAGAAAGGAAGGAAGGAAGGAAGGAAGGAAGGAAGAAAGGAAAGAAAGAAAGAAAGAAAAAGAAAGAAAGAGAAAAGCATATAAATCAGAAAGGAAGAAGAAAAATTGTCTGTTAAGAAATTTTTTAAAATTCCATTTATAATAAGTACAAAAAAATAAAATACTTAGAAGTTAATCAAGAAAGAGAAGATCTGCACACTGAAAACTATAAAACATTGATGAAAGAAATTTAAGAAGACATAAATAAATGGAAATATATCCCTCATTTAGGGATTGGAAGAATTAATATTGTTAAAATTTCCATACTACCCAAACCAACTTACAGATTCAGTGCAATTCCTATCAAAATTCCAATGGCATCTTTCAAAGAAACAGAAAAAATTCTTAAAATTCATATAGAACCACAAAAGATTCAGAATATTCAAAGGAATCTTGAGCAAGAACAAAGCTGGAAGCATCACACTCCCTGATTTCAACTATACTACAAATTTATACTAATCAAAACAGAACGTTACTGGCTTAAAGACAGACACATTGAGCAATAAAATAGAATAGAGAACCCAAAATTAAATCCAAGCATTCATAGTCAATTAATCTTTGACAAAGCTGCCAAAAACACACAATGGGGGAAAAATAGAATCTTTAAAAAATAGTGATGGGATAGCTGTATGTCCACATGCCAAAGAATGAAACTGGACACATCTCACACCGTATACAAAAATCAACTCAAAATGGATTAAAGACTTGAATGTAAGACCTAAAACCATAAAACTAATAAAAAAAAATAGGGAAAAAACTTCTTAACATTCGTCTGGACAATGATATTTTTAATATAACCCTAATAGCACAGACAACAAAAGCATAAATAGATAAATAGGATTGCATCAAAACTAAAAAATTTCTGCAAAGCAAAAAAAAAAAAAATCAAGGAAGTGAAGAGACAACCTACAGTATGGGAGAAAATATTTGCAAATCATACATCTGATAAAAGACTAATATAAAAAATATATAAGGAACTCAATAGCAAGAAAACAAATAATCCAATTTAAAAATGGACAAAAGATTAGACATTTCTCAAAAGAAGACATACAAATGACCAGCAGATACATGAAAAAGACTCAACATCAACAAGCACCAGGAACATGCAAATCAAAACACTGTGAGATATTACCTCTTACTTATTTGAATAGCCACTATAAAAAAGGCAACATACATAACCTAAACATTTGTACCCCCATAATATGCTGAAATGAAAATAAATAAATAAATAAAAAGACAAATGTATTGGCGAGGATGTGAAGGGACAAGAAACTTTGTACACTGTTTATGAATAAAAATTGGTACAACCATTATAGAAAACAGTGTGGAGTTTCCTCAAAAAATTAAAAATACAGCTACCACATAACATAGTAATTTCACTCTTTTTGGACAGGTATATATCACAAAGAATTGAAAGAAGAGATTTTGACAGATTTTTTTTTGTAACAATGTTTATGGCGGCAATATCAAATCCTAGCAAGAACACGGAGCAGCAGAAACTCTCATTCATTGCTGGTGGGAATGCAAACAGGTACAACCAATTTAGATTTGTCAGTTTCTTACAAAGTTAAACATAGCCTTATACAATCGAACAATCATGCTCCTAGTTATTCACACAATTGAGTTGAAAGCTTATATCCACAAAATACTTGTGCATGAATGTTTAGAACATCTGTATTCATAATTGCTAAAAACTGAAAGCAATCAAGATGTTCTTAAGAGCTTAAAAAAAGCCAAAAAAAGATATTTTTAAATAGGTGAATGGATAAACAAATTGTGGTACTGCCTTTCCATATTAATGGAATATTAATATTATTCAGAAACAAAAATAAATGAGCTCTCAAACCATAAAAAGATATGGAGAAACCTTGAGTGCATATTGCTAAGTGAAAGAAACCAATCTGAAAAGACTACATATTGTATGATTCCAACTATATGACACTCTGGAAAGGGAAAAACTATAAAAAGATCAGTGGTTGCTAAGGGTATAGGGGGATGGGGGAAGCAATAAATAAGTGAAGCAAACAGGTGAAACTATTCTGTGTGATACTGTAATGGTAGCTATACAACATTATGCATGTACCTATAGAATTTTACCACACAAAGAATGAACCTTAGTGTACGCAAATTTTAAAAAATCATTTATCTTATTTTCACAAGTAAAGATTCTAAGTTATTGACAGAAATTTTAGAGTTTCATGCATTTGGAGATTTACCAACTATTCCTAATGGAAATTTAAAATGACTGATGAGTATTCCTTATAAGAACTCAGATTTGGAGGCTGTGGTAGGTGGAATGGTTCATCAAGGATATACACACCCTAAGCTTTGGAACATAGAAATATGTTATGTTGCATGGTAAAAGAGATTTAGATGTAACTAGGTTACAGACTTTAAAATAGGGAAATTATCCTGGATTATCTGGCTGGGCTCCTCTAATCACATGAGGCTTTAAAAGCAGAGTATTTTGCCTGGCTCAGGTAGAAGAGATGTGGCAGAAGGGTCAGTGAGATTGAAAGTGTAAGAAGGACTTGACTGACGGTTGCTGGTTAGAAATGGACAAGCCAAGATGACAAGGAGTGTAAGCAGCCTTACTAGTTAAGAGAGGCTCCCAGCTGACATTCAGGAAGGAAATGGCAATCTCAGCCCTACAGTTGCATACACCTGAATCCTGCCAGCAACTGAATGAGCATGAAAGCAGATTCTCTCCTATGGCTGGCAGATAAAATTCCAGGCCCACCAACTTGATTTCAGCTTTGTGTGACCCACAGCAGAGGATCAAGCTGAACCCACCCAGACCTCTGACTTATAGAACTGTGAGATTATAAATTTTCGTTGTTTTAAGCCATTAATTTTGTGGTAATTTGTTATAGGAGAAAACTATTATTTTGTCCAACTTGAGAATAGCTTTTAACTTAATAAAAGAAATGTTTGGAAACACTTAGAGTTCACCCCTCACATAACATACAACTGAACACCATCTAAGAAGACACTACCAAAGAAGGCATTACATAAATATTCTTAAACCCTGCAGTACCACTGCTATCCTGCTTTAGTTTATTCAGTCCATTCAGCAATTTATCACACATTTCAAAATGAAAATGGCAAAAAGTTTTCAAAGACAAAAACAGGAACAGAAAATAACAACATGAATTTAAATACAATAAGAAATAACAAATTTTGTTATATAAATAACAAATTTTGACAGATTAAGGAAGAACAAAAGCATAGAGAAGGAATGATGAGAAAAACAAAATTTCATGGAATTAGAAATATAAAATTAATAAGCAGTAACATTATAGGTGGTTTAATGAAAAGAGTGATATAAGCCTGGATTCTGTATTTAGCTCTGCCTCTAACTGTAACAGAACTTTAAACAAGTCAATTAATGTCACTGGCCCCTCTGAGCTAATCGAAATTTTCTAGACCTTTCCATATTTTAAGCTAATAAAAATAATAAGAAGAGGAGTGGCTCTGGGAAAATGTTCTTATATTCATGGACTCCTTCCCTCTGACATCACTACTTCACATTACATCTCAGAACCCCACATGGTGCCCTGACTCTTGTGAGGCAGGAGAGCACTTTGAAAAGGCAATTATAGAAAACACAGAGAAAATTAAGCTGATATGAAAACAGAAAGTGACTGTTGAAGACAAAGTTTTCTTAAGGGACTAAGGTGATACAAATGAATACTAACAACTTAGACAATCATGAATATGATCTCTTTTGCCAAAATAATAGCTCTCTGAAGACTTAAGAACTTAGCTGACTGTTGAAAATCAAGTTTAAATGGAAAGTTTTGCCAGTTCCCCTGTACTGACATCTCATTCAATTATACTTTTAATTTAACTGTTATTGAGATAGTTTTATGCTGGCAAGTTGACAATTTAGTAGGAGTACTATGGGAAATTTATTTTGGCTATTAACTACTCCCTAGAGGTTTCCATTTGAATGTTGCATTTATTGAAGCTAAAACAAAGATTGTGTAAAAATTCCCATAAGAGTAAATTGAAGGATTCTTTTTTTTTTTTTTTCTCCTTTGCTGAGAAAATTTCGTTAAGGTAACATTGGCAATGATAGGGAAACACAATCAAGTCATTTTTACCTAATTACTATCATTACAAGCTTTAAATGAGAAACATGAGCAATTAAGACTTCATATTGAAAGCAAAGTTGTATAAATTGTTGTCTGAGGATTTGCTAACTCCAGGAAAGAGAGGTTCCTCCCAGCCTGGGGAGTGAGTTTTCTAAATACAATCATCATAAAGACACGACAAGATCTTAACAGAATTCAATATGCTAATGTAAAATGTGCTTAAATAAATTGTAAATTGTGTGCACACTGTAAAATTAAGAATGTATGGCTTTATTCATATAATCAAGGTTTTTGAGAGAAGGTGAAGAAGAGATTAAGAAAAATGAAGGAAACTGAATTAGGGAAATAGAGTGGATAAGAGAGAAACAACTGAAACTATTTTATAGAACTTCCAATAATCTGGATTTCTCTGATCTGGTGATTTCTAGGATACACTTTGATTTATATTTGAATTATATCAACCAGAGTCAGAGGAGTCAGTTCATATGGGAGGAAAAATCTTTCAAATACTCAATCTCATGAAAAACAGGATGATTGAATAAGTAACAAATATCCTGAGATTCATTACAAAATTTCCAAGAATTCATGGGTCAAGTCTATACCATAAAAATATTTGAAAAAGACTCTTTAGCTTTAGCCTTAAGAGGTAATTTTTTTTCAAAGTCAATACACAGTGAAATCTGTTAAGGTGCCTCAACCCTGGGTACTTCCAGTCCTACTCTGCTTCATGCAGCTTCAGAGACAATCTTTTATTCTTCACTTCTCAAGGCTTTTTACATAAGGAATTGTATTTCTCTCTTCATATACCAAAAACTGGACTCAGGAATTGTAGTAAAGGAGGAATCACCCTTATTTTACATACAGGCTTTATGTTTCTTAGAGTCCTACATCTAATATTAACATGCAAATTAACAATATTAAAATTCTGAATGTCTATATCACTGTAGTGTCTACAAAATTTTTCATGTTATATATTATTTCATAGTCCTAACAAATCTGTGAGATATTATAATGTGTGCTTAACTAGTAGCCCATTAATTAGCCATCTCAATTATTGAGAGCATTATCAAGCATCTGGAGAGAAGAAAAAAATCATTTTAATCATCTCAAATCAGGATCTGGAAAGGCCATATATTAAAATTTGTCTGCTTTACTATTAGGAGAGTCTTTCAGTTTTACTCTGAGCCTTCTTATTTTTATTTTAGGCATAACTCTAAGAAAATGAGGCATAACTGATTATAGAAAACACTAGCAGAGGTATGAGGAAAAGGAGCAACATGCTGCTTATTCATGGACACATTAAGAGGTAGTGCTCTGATAGTTAAACACAAACACATTTTTATTTTAAAGCATACTTAAGAGCTCAAAATGGGAACATTTACTAGTGGCACAAATATGTCTGAATTATTTAATCAAGCATAATATTTTAATTGTAGTTGTTCACATTTATTGACTAGTATTCAAAGTGCTTTCTATGTGTGTGTGTGTGTGTGTGTGTATATATATATATATATGTATATATATATCAGCATTTAATACTCACCGCAACACCATAATATGGGAACTGTTAGTGTTCCTATTTTACAGATGAGGGAAGAGAGACAAGGAAAATTTAAGAAACTTGTCCAAAGTCTCATAGCTTCCTACCCAGGCAGTTTAACACCAGAGCATGTATTTTTAACTACCCTACTCTAATTCATATGATGACCCTGCACAACCAAGGAACAAATCTATCACATACATGTACATGCTTTTTGAAAGCAGGGAAATGGATATATTTATTAAGAAACATTTTCTTCAAAAATATTTTCACACTTTGTAGTTTGTTTTTAAGTTCAAACATTTGTTATATGAAAACAAAGACAATTTCTAGAAATATCCCATTCCTTAGTAATATTAGATCTTTTAGTTTTGCAGTATTTATTAGGTTATTAAGTATGAAATATCTGATTTCCTTAAGTTCTAAGTCTGACAGTTGGTATGTGTGACATTTCACTTTGACACTTTTTGTTTTATCTTTATTGTAAAGGTATATCCTCAGCCTTTCATTTCAAATGCATATTTTGGCTTGTGATTATCTTTCAAATTTTTTTAGAGCAATTTTTGTGAAACCATGGATAAGTAAAAAAATTTGTGTTATTTTCAAATATGAGTTCTGTTGTGAAACCACAGCACTGAAGACAGCTCTAAATATCAACGAAGTGTTTGAAAAGGATGTGGCTAATTAATGCACAGTATGTCGATGGTTTGAGAAGTTCCATTCTGGTGATTTTAATCTTGAAAATAAGCCACATGGGTGATCTGAGACCAAGGTGGATAATGATGAGCTGAAAGCTGTAGTGGAAGCAAATCCATCTCAACCTACACATGAATTAGCAGGAAAGTTTGAGGTTACTATTCCAACAATATTGGACCATTTGAAACAAATTGGCAAGATAAAGAAGCTGGATAAATGGGTTACACATGAATTAAATGAGCGTCAGCAGAGAAATAGTCTCAAAGCTTGCCTTTCTTTGCTGTCACAACACAAAGGTTACCATTTTCTATGCCATATTGTTATGTATGATAAAAGATGGATTCTTTTTGACAATCACAAGTGTTTGGCACACCGTTTGGATAAAGACGAAGTGCCGAAACACAGTCCAAAAACGAATATTCATCAAAAAAAGCTAATGGTGTCTGTTTGGTGATTCAGCGCTGATATTATCCACTATAGCTTCATGAAACCTGGTCAATCCATTGCAGTGGATGTCCACTGCACCCAATTGGACAAAATGATGCGGATGCTTGTGATTAAGCAGCTGAGATTGGTCAACAGATACAGGACAATCCTCTTGCAAGACAATGCTTGGCCACACGTCACACAAACAACACTGCTCAAACTACAGAGGCTGGACTTGGAAACTTTCTGTCATCCACAGTATTCACCAGAACTTGCACCAACTGACTGCCACTTCTTCCAGGCTTTGAACCAGTTCTGGAAAGGAAAAATATTCAATTCTCAACAAGCTATGGAAAACGCCTTTGGCAATTTCATTGCCACTCGCTCTCCAGGCTTCTTTGTTGCTGGCATAAACAAGTTACCATTTAGCTGGCAAAACTGTGTTGATAGTTTAGGCACATATTTTCAGTAAGTGTACTGCTTCTTGTTTGAAATATAATAAACTAAACTTTAGATTCAAAATCAGACATTTCATATTTAATGAACTAAATAAAAGTTCTGGCTACCTAATTGTCTCTCTGAAAAGCTAAATACCTGGAAGAACCAACGTGAGAAACTATCTCTGACCACTTTATTATAAGGAGAAAGAGAAAAAATAATAGTCACTTCAGACTGACAGGCATTGACTGTATTCTGCATACCAGGGCTTTCCACTCCAGGTAGCAGAGAAGAGACCGGCCCCAAGCCCATGGAAAGCTTGGAGCTATGTGTGTTCTGGTAAAGGTAGAGTGGCTAGACTTCTGGAATAAATGGCTGCACAAGGGTGACTACACAGTTCAGTTGGCCTGAACAGTCCCATTGTAGGCCAGTATGCCCATTTCACTCTCCCCTACAAAAATGTATTGACCTAGACTGTAACTAAAGATGTTGAATCCTAGGCACCAACTTTCCAGGCGAGCAAAGTATCTTTGCAACAGATGCAGAACAGTGGGCTTGGACCAGGAGCACTTCAGTAGCAGGAAGACCAAGAGTCTTCAGTGTCTGAAACCACTAAGCTGGGAAGCTCAAAAAATATGGAATTGTCCATCAGCCCAGTAAAATGGGATTTGGGGAGTCAGTTTAATTTAAAAAGTAGTATTAATAATAACATAATGTGATATTTCTACACTTTATACTTGTGAGCAGAGCTGACTGCATAGGTGTGCAACCTGTGTGGTTGCACAATGACCCATGGTCAGAAAGGACTTGTGCTTGGTTTAATGCTCCCTTGTTTTATTAAAGTTCATAATAGTTTTTGAACAAGGGGCCCCAAGTTTTCACTTTGTACTAGGATCCGCAAATTATGTAGCTAGTACTATTTGTAAGTATGCAGAGTAAAATCAACACGTACTACATAGTGTTTTGGACATTTTTTACATCTCCACTCCACCTGACTTAAAATTTACCTATTATAAATAAATAAGTCTTACGGCTGAATTAAAATCTTACATCAGTTTTTCTTTTGTTTCACAATTTTTCTTTGTTTCACAATTTAAAATCTTCTTATCAGATTAAATTTTTGAAGACAAAACCTTCCAGGCAAAATGTGTTTAAAAAATCCTTATAAAATTGTATATTTTAAAGCCAAGTAATAATTGAATCCCTGAGGACTAAACAATATCACTTAGCAGCCTGCACGACATGAAAGACTAAAAGCTTTTAATTAGACTTTTACTCAATAGGGGAGAAAAAATAATTTAAAAGACTCAGGGCTAAAGCTGAATTGTTAGTTTTAACTTTGAACACAATGAAGAAACAATTTGACTAAATTAGTTTAGCTGTGTATTCATTAGCCTTTAATAGAAATGTGAATGCAAACTGACTCCAGGTTATTGTACTTAGAGCCTGCTTTTTAATTAGTGATTGGCAAAATGTTTATCTAGTTTGTTGTTGGAATGTTGAACCATTTATACTACAGGATTGTTGTAAACATCTATGTAATCTTCATTGGATCTTTCAAGAAAACAAGATTTTATGTATATAAAATCAAAACTATAGTAATAATGTTAGCTAATTTATATCAAATTTAGCACATAAAAAGACAAAGTTGCGCTATGTGGCTCAATGAAGTGGAGAAATGGTTAACGTCTATTTAAAGTTAGTTAACTTCAATGCTCAGTTGAACTTTGGCAAAACTTGGTTATCATTGGCTTTGAAGTCAGACAGACCTAATTTCCAGGTGGTAAGTGGGTTAGTATTCTGGTAGTATCAAGACATTTATTAGCCTCTCTAAGCCTAAATTTTCTAATTTTATCATCTTTAAAATGGGGATTATATAATAGGTCTTGGGTTTTTGTGAGTGTTCAAGATAATATATGGAAGCCTCTGTCACAGGCACTCAATATGTTGACTATCATCATCATCATCATCGTTTTTTACATTTACTATATTTAAGTGTATTTTAACTATAACCATATTTTATTTATATTATAGATTAAACTAACATGCTGTAAAATTCAAAATGCTATAAAATTCAATATACAAAAGGGCATACAGAGAGAAGTAGTCTCCTATTCACCATAATGTGGCATATTGTATGCATTGTTCAATAGGTCATTATGCCACAGTAATATGACATTATTATATCATATAATAGCAATTTATCATAGAGACTATTCAATATACATAAAACTTCATCAATACACAAATACATCAAGACATCATCAATACACATAAAACTGTCTCATCCTTTTTAATGACTACATGTATATACCATAATTAAAATAAGTAGTGTATTGTTATTGGAAAAATAGGCTATTTCTACTCTTTTGCAGTTATAAATATATTGAAATAAACATCTTTACTCATAGATTATTTTTCACATGTGCAAGTACCTGTAGGACTATATTGTTCAATAACATTCTCACTTTCTACTATAGTAATTGTTTTATTTAGAATTTCTATTTTTCTAAAGTCATTTTCAGTAATTTATGTTTATAAGTGTTTATAATTATATTCAAAATCACATTACTATTTTCCCCCATTTATATTTTCACATATAATCTCTTATTCATTATAGTTTCTTCTGACTCTTTAATTTCTCCCCAATGGATGGTCACTTCCTTATTTTCATTTATTGATTGGGTTAACTAATATGTTATCTCCTGTTATCTTCCTGTTAATGTTATTGATATTATCATCTTTAATAAAACAGCTCTTGGGTTTATTGTTTACTTAAGAAACTTCTTTTGTTTCCTAATTTTTAGTCTTCTGCCTCTATTTCTTTGTCAATTCCTTTCTTCTGCAACCATTTAACAAATTTTTTGTTGTTTTTGTAACTTCTTGACTTGGATGCTTTATTTTTATTCTTAGTGTTTTACTTATATGAGTTTTTAAGCACATGTATTTTCTCTGAGTGCTATTTTAGCTGGGTACAATTGGTTCTGCTAGGTAGCATTATAATGATTATTTTCTAGATATTCTGAAATTTTCATTAGGGTTTTCTTCAATCATAAGAGTTCTTTAAATTAAGTTTTTTTATTATTAATATTTCAAAATATTATGGGGGCACAAATGTTTTTGCTTACATGGATTGCTTTTCTTATGCTTGAGTCAGGGTTATAAGTGCCCATCACCCAGATAGTGTTCAGTGTACCTGTTAGGTAGGTTTTTGCCCATCCTCACTTCCCTTTTCCCCCTTGATTGGTTTCCACTAAGTTTTACTTTCCTCTGTGCACATGTGTTCTCATTGGTTAGTTCCAGTCTAATGGCGAGTACATGCAGTATTTGTTTTTCCATTCTTTAGATACTTCACTTAGGATAATGGTATCCAGTTCCATCCAAATTGTTGCAAAGGCATTAATTCAACCTTTTTTTTATGGCTAAGTAGTATCCCATAGTACACATATTACATTTTGTTAATCCACTCATGAATTGATGAGCACTTAGGTTGATTCCATATCTTTGCAATTGTGAATTGGGCTGCAATAAACGTTCAGGTACAGGTGTCTTTTTGATAAAATGACTCATTTTACTTTGGGTAAATATCCAGTAGTGGAATTGCTGGATAAAATGATAGGTATACTTTTAGTTCTTTGAGGAATCTCCATACTGTTTTCCATAGAGGTTGTACTAATTTGCAGTCTCACCAACAGTGTATAAGCATCCCTTTCTCTCTGCATCCATGCCAGCATCTATTGTTTTTGAACTTTTTAATAAAAACCTTTCTGTCTAGGGTAAGGTGATGTCTCATTGTGGTTTTAATTTGCATTTCCCTGATGATTAGTGATACTGAGCATTGTTTGACATATTTATTGGCCATTTGTCTATCTTCTTTTGTAAAGCTTCTGTTCATGTCTTTTGCCCACTTTTTAACATGAATGTTTGTTTTTTGTTTTTTTTTTTTCTAATTTGCTTGAGTTCTTTATAGATTATGTTTATTAGCCCTTTTTTGGATATATAGCTTGCGAATATTTCATCCCATTCTGTAGGTTTTCTATTTGTTCTGTCGATTATTTCCTTAGCTGTGGAGAAGCTTTTTAATTTAATCAAGTCCCATTTATTTATTTTTGTTGTTGCTGTGATTGCCATTGGAGTCTTATTCATAAATTCTTTGCCTAGGCTGATCCCTAGGAGAGGTTTTTCAATATTTTCTTCTAGTATTTTTATGGTTTCATGCCTTACATTTAAGTCTTTTATATACCTTTAAATAATTTTTGTGACCGGTAGAGACATGGATCCTATTTCATTCTTCTGCATCTGGCTATCCAATTCTCCTAGCACAATTTATTGAATAGAGCTTCTTTTCCCCAATGTATATTGTTGTCTGCTTTGCCAAAAATCAGTAGGCTATATGTGGATGGTTTCATATGTGGGTTCTCTGTTATGTTCCATTGGTTTACATCTCTATTTCTGTGCCAATACCATGATGTTTTGGTTACTATAGCCTTGTAGTATAGTTTGAAGTCCAGTAATGTGATGCCTCCAGATTTGCTCTTTTTGTTTAAGATTGCTTTGACTATTTGGGATCTTTTCTCATTCCAAATGAACCATAGAATTATTTTTATTATTTTTCCTAGATCTGTTAAATATGATGTTGGTATTTTAGTTTTAACAATGTTGATTCTACTGATTCATGACAGTATCTCAAAAAACTTAATTTCATTTGTATATACTAGCAATAAAAAATTAGAAGTTGAAATCTTGATAATTAATTTATTCTAACATTAAGTAACTAGGGGTAAATGTAGTAAAATACATGCCAGACCTTGGACTATAAACTCCAACTTAGTGCTGAGAGAAATTAAAATCAAAATTGATAGAAAGTTATGCCATATCCATGGAACAGAAGACTTAACATTGTTAAGATGTAATTTTTACCCAAATTGGTCTACATATTCAACATAATTTCAATCAAAATCTCAGAAAGCTTTCTTATAGAAATTGACAAGTTGATCCTAAAATTTATATTGAAATAAATGGAGCTATAAAACCCATATAGGGGAGTATAGTATTCAAAATTCACTCTGGTAACCAAGATGGGGATGAACTGGAGAGTGGCACATCTATATTCAAAGAGATGTTAATAGGCTATAGCATAAGACTAAAGTTGAGGATCTACTATAAAACTAGGATAATCAAGACAGCGTGGTATTGCCATAAGAATAAATACATAAAATAATGGAGGAGAGTACAGAATTCAGAAATTGATTCCCTAATATAATACTAAATAATTTTAAATAAATGAGTCATAGTAATTTAATGGAGGAATGGACATTGTTTAACAAATATTATGTGAAAATTGGATAATCACATAGAAAAATATGAACCTGAACCTTATTCACAACACACATGAAAATTAACTGAAATTATCTAACATAGTCTAAATGTAAAAACAAAACATTTTATAATTCTAAAAGAAATGGAGAAAATCTTTGTGACCTTGAAATAGGCAAATAATTCTTAGGTTGCAAAAGAAAAGCTGATAAACCTTTGTCCCCTAGGTAAGTTTTTGTTCTAAGAATTATTAGCTGATATCTACACATCTTGTTCCTTATCTGCAAAGAGCTATGCTTGCTTAAGTTTCTGCATCCTTGTTTACTCCCTGACCTTCTGCATGTATCCTTGGTAATAAATACAGGAAAGAACTTAGCTGAGGAGGCCATTTTCTCCTTCAGACTTTGGTCTCTCCCCTTCTCTCTAAACATTAAGTGTTTTGAGTAATTATTTCTTTGCTACTGAGCTCAGGAGTGAAAAGTGGCTGTTACAGTCAACTAGCACCTCTTATATTATCTTGGATAAAGCTTGAGCCCATCCTTTGAAGTGCGTTATCACGAGAATGGAAAAAGAAGTACCACATGTACTCACTATCAAATTGGTACTAACTGATCAACACTAAGGTGTTCACTGGGAATTAACATTCTTTAGGTGCCGGCCAGGTGGGTTGGGTGTGGTGGGGGTGGGTAGAGTCACAACTAATGGATGTGTTGCACACTATATGGGGGAGGATCAAGCTTATGGCCCTGACTTGAGGTAGGCAGGAGCATTATATGTAGCCAAAATGTTTGTACCCCCATAATATTCTGAAATTAAAAAAAAACCCAGTCAAAATAAAGAAAAAAGAATCAAAAGAAATAAACAAAGTCTCTGAGAAATATAGGATTATGTAAAATGCCCAAATATGAGAATCATAAGTATCTCTAAGGGAGAAGAAGAAAAAACAAAAAGTATGGGAAACCTATTTGAGGGAATAATTGAAAAAAAATCTTCCCTGGTTTTGCTAGAAATTTAGACATCCAGATACAAGAAGCACAATGAAAACCTGCAAGATTCATTTCAAAAAAGATAAAACCAAAGTGAAGAAGGAACTTCTACAAGCTGTGAGATGAAAACACCAAGTAACTTACAAAGGCAAACCCATCAGATTAACAGCACACTTCTTAGCAGAAACTTTACAAACCGGAAGCAATCGGAGTCCTATCGTTAGTCTTCTTAAACAGAATAACTGTCAGCCAAGAGTTTTTTATCCTGAAAAATTAAGTTTCATAAATGAAGTTTTTTTGAGAAATAAAGTCTTTCCCAAACAAGAAAACACAAAGGGAATTTGTCACCCCTAGACCTGCCCCACGAAAGATGCTTAAAAGTGCTCCAAACATTGAAAAAAATAGTTGATAATCATCAGTGTAAAAAAACTTGAAGTAAAAACTCACAGCTCTCATAAAACAGTAGCATAAGGGAGAACACAAAGAAACTAGGTAATAATCAATAGGATTACTGGAACAGTATCTCACATATCAATAGCAACATTGTGAATGGTCTAAATGCCCTACTTAAAAGGTATAGATTGGCAAAATGGATAAGAAAAAATATAACCCAAATATCTTATGTCTCCAAGAAATCCATTTAGTGCATAAGCATTCTCATAGACTCAAAGTAAAGGGGAGGGAAAAAAATTCACCCAAATGGATATCAAAAGCAAGCAAGAGTAACTATTCTTATATCAGATAAAACAATCTTTAAATCAACAACAGTAAAAAAAAGACAAAGATGGTTATTATACAATGATAATAGGATCAATTCAACAAGTAGATATGACAATCCTAAATATGTATGCACCTAACATCAAGTGCCCAGATTTATAAAACAAATACTACTAAACCTAAGAAAATAAATAAGTAACAACATAGTAATAATGGAGGACTTCTTCCATTGATAGAACTAGACAGATCACTGAGGAAGAAGGTCAACAAACACTATACTTAACTGGGACTCTAGGATAAATGGGCCTAAGAGACATTTACAGAACATTGTACCTCAAAACTACAGAAAATACATTCTTCTCATCAGCACATGGAACATTTTCAAGATAGATCATATGTTAAGCCACAAAACAAGACCCAGAAAATTTAAAAAATTGAAATGGTATCATGTATTTTCTCAGACCACAGTGGAGTCAAACTAGAAACCAATTCTAAGAGGAATTCTCAAAACTGTACAAATAAATAGAAATTAAACAATCTGCTGCTGAAGGATATTTGAGTCAACAAAGAAATCAAGATGGAAATGAAAATAAATTTCGAATTGAATGACAATGGCAACATAAGCTACCAAAATGTCTGGGACACACTAAAAGCAGTGCTAAAGGGAAATTTATAGCACAAAATACCTACCTACCTACCTACCTATTTATAGCACAAAATACCTTCCTAAAATATTAAAAAGACAGAAAAATAACAAATTCATAACCTAATGTCTCACCTCAAGAAGCTAGAAAAATAAGAGTAAACCAAACCCAAAGCTAGCAGAAAACAAGAAATAATAAAGACCAGGGAAGAATTAAATATAATTGAAACCAAAAAACAACACAAAGTATCAATGAAACAACTGGTTCTTTGAAAAGATAAATAATATTGATAGACTACTAGTTAGATTAACCAAGAAAATAAGAGAAAGAATTCAAATAGGCTCAATCAGAAATGAAAAAGGAGACATTACAAATGATGCGACAGAAATACAAAAAATTATGCGAGAGTACCATGAACACCTCTATGCCCACAAACTAGAAAACAAAGGATATGGAGAAATTCTTGGAAATACACAACCTCTCAAGTTTGAATCAGAAAGAAATAGAAATCCTGAACAGACTAATAACAAGTAGCAAGATTGAATCAGTAACAAAATGTTTGGATATACATTGTCGTACAGAGTGGTATAATGGACATTGGACAATGTGTACCTGAGACAGGTAGAGTAAAAGCCCTGAATTTACCACTATATAACTCATCCATGTAATAGAAACCACTTGTACACCTTACATCTATTGAAATAAAATTTTTTAAATTAAAATTAAAAGTTAAAAAAAAATACTTAGGAGTAAATTTTACCAAGGAAGAGAAAGATTTGTATACTAAAAACTATAAAACATTGATTAAAGAAATTGAAAATGACACAATAGATGGGAAGATATTCTGTGTTCATGGATAAGAAGAATTAATATTGTTGAAATATCCATACTACAGAAAACAATCTACAGATTCCACGCAAGCCTTATTAATATTACAATGTATTTTCTTCACAGAAATAGAAAAACATTCCAGAAATTTGTATGGAACCACAAAATATACTGAACTGCAAAAGCATTCTTGAACAAATATAACAAATCTGGAACTATTATGCTATTTGACTTTAAAATCATATTTCAAAGCTCTAGTTGTCAAAACGTCATGGTACTGGCATAAAAACAGACACATAGACCAACAGAATAGATTAGAGAACCCAGAAATAAACCCACACATCTACAGTGAATTGATTTTTGACACAGGTGAAAAAAAACACGAAACAGAATTACCATATGACCCAGCAAACCTATATACCCAAAGGAATTAAAGTCCGTATGTCAAAGAGCTATCTGCACTTCTATGTTCATTGTAGTATTATTCACAGCAGCCAAGATATAGAAACAACCTAAATACCCATCAGTGGATAATTGATTCAAAAATATGCTATCTATACACAATGGAATACTATTCAGGTTTTAAGAAAGCAGGATATTCTGTCATTTGCAATGCATGGTAGTTAAATGAAATAAGCCTAGTAAAAAAGACAAATACCAAGTGATCTCATTTACATGTGGTATCTAAAAAAGTCAAACTGACAGAAGTGGAGAGTAGAGTGGTGGTTACCAGAGGTTGTTAAGGAACGGTGGGTAGATGGGGAAACGGGTGACATTAGTCAACAGGTACAGTTTCAGTTAGATAGAAATAAATTCTGGTGTTCTATTGCACACCTCTGTGAATAAATAAATATAGTTAGCAATAATGTATATTTCAAAATAGCTAAAAGAGGATTTTAAATATTCTCAACACAAAGAAATTATAAATATTTGATATGATAGCTATGCTAATTAGCCAGATTTGATCATTCTACAATTTATATATGTATTGAAAAATCACATTGTACCCTACAAATATATAAAATTATAATTTGCCAATCAAAAGTAAAATAAATTTTTTTAAAAAGAAGAGAGTTTGGCAATTTCTTATAAAATTGTGTTGTAGCACACAATATAAAAATTTCATTTCTAGATATTTATACAAAAGAAATGGAAATAGTCTATAGTAACTTATTTAAGAATATTCATATTATATTGAATATTATATCAAATATATATTATGAATATTTGGCTATTATACATAATAGCCAAAATATGAGGATAATTCTAATGTCCTTCAGCAGGTAAATGGATAAGTGAATTATGTTATATCCTTACAATGGAATAATATTAAGAAAAAGAAACTAATTACTGATACAAGCAACACTATATAGTTGCATGTCAAAAAGCAGTATGCTGAGCAAATAAGGCAACATATTAAAAGTAAATACAATATGATTCCATTTATATGAAAGTCTAAAAACTGGTGAATATAAATTATAGTAACAGAGATTAGGTCAGTGATTGCCTGGGGCCAGGGTGGGGTGTGAGGATTGGCAGGAAAGTGGCCTCAACCAGGGAACTTTTTGAGGTGATAAGAATGTTCTGTATCTTAAGTGTGGCGATGGTTATATTTGTTAAAACTCATGAAACTCTACACTTATAATGGACAGTTTTTTGTGGAAATTACACATTGATGAAATTGATTTCTTTTTAATAAAAGCAAATCCTTTATATTAGAGATGGTGATTATTCTGTAAGTGAGCAATAGACTTTCTAAGTGAATGATTGGCACTTGGTTTGCAGTGGGACATTTTACAGATAGATTCTATGAATAGATACATTACGGGATATTAGATTTGGATGTTTGAGTGCAGAGCACTCAGCTGATTCTGAATGAGGTTTATGACTTCTCCTGCCCACGAATAATTGTGAAGTTGGCCATAAGATGTCCAAACATTTAGCATGAGACACAGGATGTTGCTTTGAGGCATCCTCCTTCAGAGATCTCTATTTGGTGCCTGATTTTTGTATGGAGCTGTAGAAATAAAACTCACTGTTTGAATCTGTTTCAATTCAAAACATTCTATTTATTCCTATGAAAAAATAGGGCTGTACATCACACTTTTATCCTTTGTATGCACATGTATGTCTAGTTCTCTTATGTCTTATTTAATCTTCTTATTTTTCATTTTATCCTTCCACTGTGTCTTTTAATTTTACCAGCCTATGGCTGGTAACACTGTTGAATGTAGTTTTCTGTACTATACTGATAACTATGATGCTGTGTCCAAACGTGTAAAAAAAATTAAATCTGAGCCTTCTAAGTTCTTCCTGTAATAAGTAATAAATCACTCAGTTGAAAATAAATATGTCAGGTTATTTCATTATGAGTAGATATTAAGGTAAAACAAAGTTATTGTTAGGCTTCTGCCTCTACAACTCAGAAAGAAGATACTTGGATTTCTTTTCCTTGTTGTTCTCCTCAGCTAATTCCTTGTATTTCATCTATAACTAAAAAGAATGCACTATTTCAAGTAAGACAAATCTAGGTTCAAATCTTGACTTTGTCACTTACCTTGGACCTTAAGTGACAACTCTGTGACCCTCAACTTCATCTTCTATTACAATAGGGAATAGAATAATAGCAAGAATAATAATATTCCCTTTCATGAGCGAGAGAGAAACCATAAAGCCTGGGCCTATCAGTAAGACTTCATGGAGAAAGTAACATTTAAACTGTTCCCTGATTCACAGGTAGGTCACCAAAAGATAGGAGGAAGAATGTAGCATTTGAAGAACACTGCCTTCAGCAAAGGAACATGGGTAAGAAATTATAGGCTATACTTTGCAGCTATTCCAGTTTGTATACGAAGTGGGAAAATATAAGAGATATGGGAGATACGAAAATAAGGTAGATTAGGATCAGATTACAGAGGGCTTTGAATGCCAATATACATAATTTGCAATTTACATAATAACTAATGGGTAGAAATAAAAATTCTTGACCAAGAGAATGATTGATCAGAATTATACTAAAGGAGAGTATTCTGGTGATGATGAAAAGAATAATTGGCACATGATAAGCCGATTGCTATAATCCAAGAAACTGGTAATTAGGAATTTACGTAGAATGAGACTTAAAGTCTAAGATACCACCACTCGAAAGATGCATCCTTATTTTATATACTATCATGAAAGAACATAAAGCACTGCTAATTAACCTATAACACAATCTTAATACACCATTGATTGTAAGGCATGTACATGTGCCAGTTCCAGAAATGTTAACATTTGAACAAATATGCATATTAGAAATGATGAAAGATGGTGTAATGGTTGTAATGAAAATGAAGAAGAGATTAAAAGCTTTGACAGAATTTGATAACATAATTATCAAAGGTAGAGTAGGAAAGAAAGGAGTCAAACATGGACCTGAGATTTTTAGTGTTTTTCTTAATGCCAGTATCTGAAAAATGGGAAGTCATAAAGAGAAAATGATCCAATTTTGGTGCCATCGAAACTTCTGGGTGTTGTCAATCAAAGAGTTGGAAATGTGGAATAGAGCTTAAAAACATGGTTGTTATTTGAGAGTGATATTTGAAAATTATCTACTTGGGGTAATTATTGAGCCATGAGAATATTGTGAGCTCACTAAGTAACAGAGGATATAAAAAGAAGAAAATAGGGCTAAGGACAGGAAGTTACATTTCTGGAGGAGAAAAAAGGAATAAAAGAACAAATATACAAAAATAAAAAAAAACAGAAAAAATTAGAGCATAGAAAAACAGTCATTCTAGAATACATAATTCAAGTTAGGAAAGATGAAAGTTTCCAGAAGAATGGTTTTGTCATTATAGTCAATGACTATAGAATCATGAGGGAAGTCAACTACCAAAGGGGGAAATAAAAAACTGGTCCTATTTCAACTAAAGTTAATTAAATGAAGTTAAGATTTTGCATGCTGAAAAATATTCTCAAAGAAACATGCAGAACAGATTTTATGTTCTTTTCTTTTTTGAGAATTTTCCAGCATTTAAAAGAAACACATTTTGTTTTAAAAGCTAGTATATAGGTGTTTAGAAGCTGCCCCAAATTTTTAAAAGCTAATGCATGCAATTTACTGTAATCTTAACTGAATCTGAAACATAATGTCATAATAACTTCTCTAGTTCCCAGTATTGCAGATGGTCATTAGAATTTTCAAAGAGAAAAAATAAATGTAGCATCCAAAAATATAAAAACAAAGAGCAAAACATTTCTCCAATGAATAAATAAATATTAATATGAATCATATTGCAAGCACTAACAGGGTAAAGATATCTGGTGTATATCTTTCCAGAGTCATAAGTTCTACCTAGTCACATTTCCTCATAAAAACCATAGTTTCATTTAGAGGAAGCACCTCACCTTGTACCCAGCTCCTCATTCACCACAATAGCAAATGGCTTATATCACATGAAGCAAAGATTAGAATTTTCTGGATCCCCATGTATGCATGTACCTCTTTACTTCCGTATTAGTCTTTTTCCAGCTTCTATTGTGCTTTCCAATGAGAAGAATAACCCAGTATCCAAATTTATCTATTTCTTGACATTGCAACTTCTAAGAAAATTGTAAATTTAAACTCATCTCTAGAACCATACCTGGGAAAAGGAAAGGCAGCTAGAAATAAGTAAATCTCTTTATTAAGTATCTCCAAGCTGAACATTTCTAGTAAAGTCATAGTAAAATGAGCATCAGGGAAAAGGCTTAATACAAAAAAATGTAGGCTCAAAAAATAAGGACGGAAACTAACATTTGTTGAACATTGAACTATGAGCCAAATCCTTTTCTAGATGCTCTAGATATATTATTTGATTTCATTCTGAAAACTATACCGTGAGATGTACATTTTTGGTCCCATTTTACCAGTTCTGATACTAAAGACCAAAGAGGTTATTTGTCCACAGCTACTTTGTTCCATTTCTGGATTCAAATTTAGGTCTGTCTGACTCCAAAATTCATAACCTTTCTCCTACACAGTGTTGCATGCTTGAATACTGGGTAAAAGTGTAGACAGAGACCCGAAATATGTTTGGAATACATTAACAGGCAGTTATGATGGGCTGATTACATATGTGGGGTCTCAGTCTTCTTTTTTTTGCCACAAACTTAGAGAGGCATCATCTTCCCACAACATGTTTCTGTGTTGGTGTTCACCTGCCAGCAGTACAGAGACACCAAAAGGAAAAAACCCAAAACAGTTGTTTTGGGTAGGTGGATTCCTAATCTGTGAAAGAGTCACAACAATATTTATCTTTTCATGTTGTGAAAATTAGAGATCATTCATTTACTCAAAAATATTTATTGAGCACCTGTTAAATGCCAAGAACTTCTCTAGTTATGTAGATCACCCAGCACGGTGCATGGCATATCCTGGAATTCAACAAATAAGTGTGTGTACCTCATTTCATAGGACCACAAGAGAACAGAGAATGGAAGAGACTATCCATGACTTCTCTGAGATGTCCTTTTCTCCTAATCCCCTAGCAGCACAGTGATCATCGAAGATCATCACTAGATGTTTTTCTGTGTTTCCTTTCACCCAGATGCATACTTGGATAATGCTGTGTTACATAAATGGCCCAAGATGGCTCCTGTGTATTGACCTCTATATTGTTTAATTCTTTATAATAAGCTAGGACTATTATACCAAAGCCTGCCAAAATCAAATTCTTACACATCCAATTGTTTTAATCCAAATAAACGTATTTTTAGCCATTTATAGCCTGCCTGCACTGTTCACTTGTGAAACCGCACCCACCACCTGCTAATCAGAGATAAGACAAACCAAATGTGCAAAAACAACAATGAAAAGCATTTGTAAGAGGCTAGTCATAAGAAAAAATTATGTTTTCAAAAGCTGATAACCCTCACAAACACACACACATACACACACATACACACACATAAACACAAAATCTTTAATAAAAAATAAACATAATTTTGCTTAAAATAAAATAAAATAAATTTTAAAAATTGGTACTAATTGTGGCACTCTATATACAAAACTGGCTAATGTATTAATATGCTATGTGTATTTGACATACAGTAGCTGTATTTCTACAGTTCTTTGTCAAGAGTTAATATATAGCATATTAGAATAAACAAAAATAGGGGCTTTCTAGCAGGAAAAGTCATGTGGTGGGGCACATTTAACTTGTGAAAATATAATTTGAAAAGGCTTTACTGTATTATTTACATGCAAATGGAAATAGGTAATAATCTACTATCCAATTAATAGAACTAGTATCTTATATAATACTTAAAACAGTGGACTGGGTTTAAATTCCAGGTTGCAACTTAATAACTGAATCTAGGCAAATTACTTATCTTTTCTAGTCCTCAGTGTTTTGATCTGACAATCAGAGAAAATAACATTTAGGGCGATCTACATGAAATTGTTGATATGCAACAGTTTTTGACCTACAAAGAGGGCAATTATGGTTTAATTTAACACCTAACTCCTATATGCATTTTGAGGGAAGTATAGAGATAATCTGTGAAGAGTGTCCAACTCACTTCCTAGAATAATATATAGTCAACCCACAATGATGTTCCCTCATATTCCCCTCAATTCTCCCTGGATGATACTGACCATTAGATGTAATCTGTTCTCAATTTTCTACGGTAGTTAAGATATTCACAGGATGGAAAACCAAATGCTGCCAGTGATAATCATATACTTTAAGAACTGAAAATAGGTATTATTATTTTAGCCTACTAATTCTTCAGATCTGGAATCTGAATGTAGCCACTAATAGAGAACCCTTTATTATCTTAGTTTAGAATTATGGTTTATAAATCCACAGTTTTTCTTATAGAGTCAATTCATCTAGATGTCATAGAATAGCTCTTAAACTTAAAATGCAAAAACATCTAAGAGGGCCATTCTGTGGTCATTTAAAGTTTAAAATATAACTTAACATCCATAATCATTTAAAATGATGTGAATTTGCTAAACATTGCAAATAGTAACTGTTCCATAAGATTTAAATCACTGAGGACACTTATTAAACCATTTAAGGGAATGATCCCTAAAATAATACTAAAATATTAAAATAGCAATATAAATCTTATTTTTTTATTTTTTTAGTAATATATACACATATATTTTATTTCAGAATATTATGGGAATACAAATGTTTAGGTTACATATTGCCTTTGCCTGGCCCTAGTCAGAGCTACAAGCGTGTCCATCCCCCAGATGCTGTGTACATCTTAATACATTTTCCATGCTGTCACCTCTAAACTTTCCCTTTCACTTACTATTTATAACTTTTTAAGTCCCCATAGACTTACTTATTTCATGCAAACTTTAACATAATAATACAATATTCACAAAATTTTTTAAAAAAGAGTAAGCCACACTCTTTTGTTTTTTTGGCATGCTGTTGTTTTATACAATGTTACAATGTATACACACCCTATATTCCAAAATAGGAATACCAGCAGCTGGGAAACAGCGGAGTGTCATGACCACCTCAATTAAGAAGTGTAGCTATTTGTTAGCTTAATTAAAAACTCTAGGCTTTGATTCAGAAAACTGTTAACTGAAAAGTTCGGCCTCAACTAGATTCCAAACTGGCCAAAAAAGCAAATACATTAATATGTGGTCACTAATGACCGACAGCCTTGGAAGAATCTGGTAGAAAATCGAGAAATTATTTTCTGGGTATGAAATGTAAGCATACTATAATCCATTTTCATCTGCTCGTCCCCCGTCAGTAATGTTATTATATTGCCTATGGAACTCGAATTGCAAAGCAATCTTTTTTTGATGATGTTGTACAGTACCGAGTCGGCCCAACAACTGACAAACTACAACTGCTGCCCATTTACAATAAAGATAAAATAATTGGCTAGGTTTTTATTTTAGTAGTAGCCTTGTTATTCATAGATCAATGAAAAAGTTATATGGAACAACTTAAGAGAAAAAAGGAAAAGAAGACTGCCTCAGAGATGACTGAAGTTAACAAGGGCACCAGAGTCAGGATCATAGCACCACTTTGTCATTTGTTTTCCCAAAGTGTATTCACAGGTTATTTCTAGCTCTTGAGTTAAGACCTAAGCATCCTGGCAGTACTCATCTTCCGCATCGACCGTGCTGTACTTACTCCCTAGCAGAATTGGTTATCAGTTCATGTTTTTCTGACTAAATTTACAAGAATAATACAAAAACAATTGCACTGTGAATTTTGCCGCTGATACCCCAGTCGACCAAATGTAAAAGTGGCATATGGCATAAAAGCAAGCTGCAGATGGCCCGACAACAGCCGTGCACATCTGGCACATGGCTGTTTGATCTTGTATTTGCCAACTCGCCAGATGACTCTTTCTGGAGAGAAGCCCAATAAAAGAAATTCACTCATCTTCTTTCTTCCACAAGCTCAATGTTTCAGCCACTCTTCACACTCTCATCTGTACATCCTGAAACAATCATGGGTTCTCAGCCCTTCTCAAAGCAGAAAGAAAAAAAAAATTACTCTGGTTCAGTTTGATGGTAAATAGTACTTGAGTTTTCTGATTTTACAACTTCTGTAATGAATTCAGAGCTTTATCTTTGGAAGCTAGTTAGCCTATAAAACGAAAGAACATTTGGTGCAGTGATTATGTAGTGGTAAGAATACACTGATAGAAAACCCAGGAATATCACTTTCCCTCCAAAGATTTTCAGCTAGATATTGGAATCAAGCTGTCAAGATATTTTTAAATATCACTTAATTTGACACCAGTGGACCAATTGGAACAGAATATGAAGAAATCACTCTTTTGTTACAAAAACTGTTTTTTGTGGTAGATAGATTTATATGTTCTAGGAAAGAGCATATATTCTAAGTATGAACTCTCTGAATAAGGTGTCTGTGGTAGTTATTAACATTTTTGCTAAACCCCAACTATTACTGATTCTCTCCATTTCCAGACACATGGTGTGATTGATCTTTGTAGCTATGTGACTTGCTTTCGCTAATAAAATTTGAGAGCAAGTGACATATGTCACATCCATGTGAAAGCCTTAAAAGCCAGTATGTGATTTACCACATTCCCTTCCCACTGATGAAATGACCCTGAAAGCACATGTCTAGAAGGAGCCATCATCAACCTGGGTCTCTAAATAACTGCAATGTGTAGAACTTTGCAACTTTGCTGCCAACTCACTTCAGACATATAAACTGAATGAGAAATTTTTGTTAAGCACTAAGATTTGGGAGTTTTACTGTATCACTAATCTATCCTCACTAATACAAAGTCAAACATAAATTTCATGAACATAATCATCTTAACTTCAAGTTTAACAAAAAGAACTGGAGTGATTTAAAAACTAATTCTCAGGGAAACTACCTTATTTTGTTAAGAAGGATTTTATTAAGAAGTCTAGTGAATTCAGTCTCTGACTTAATGACCCCCTTTTCTTCTTTCTTGGCCACAGAGAGAAGTGAAACTAGAGAAATTGCAAGAAAAAATGGAACCTTTATAGTGTAGTGTTGTAATCAAGCATTTAATCTCTTTCCATGCTATTATGAGATATGAAGCTTAATAGAAGCCACAAGTAGAGACACTACAAACCAAAATTCCTTTAAAGCCTTAGCAGAAAACATGAGAATTCCTAGAGATGACTTTTGACTACAAGAAAAAAATGTTTGGGGAGTTGAGACACATTTTTTTGTTATATTTTATTTTTTAAATCCTAACTTGATATTTCTCTTGGACTGATGAAAGCTAGGGAATAAAGACTTGATTTCTCATTATGAGTAAATAACTGAGGACCAAGTGTTCAGAGACTTACAGGGTTGTGTCTGAACATGCCTTCCTTAATCTTTCTTCAGTGCCTCACACTCAAACGTCCAAAAGGAAACAAATCTCCTTCCCCAAACTTCCTCCTACTAAATGAAACCACCATCCCCTCAAGTTTCCTGAGTCAAAGGTAAGTGACCCCTCCTTGACTTCCCTATATTTCTTACTTTACTAGGTCTTACTGACTTTTTTTTCAGTTTGTCCCCTTCTGTCATCACCATTTCTGTTATTTTAGTTCAAGATCATCTTATGTTTCCCAAGGCCGTCGCCACAGCCAGTTAACTTCTTGCATTCAGACCTGCATCTGCTTGTATACCCTTTTTTGTTACCAGAGTTAAATTTGATCATGTCACTCCTCTGCTTTGCTCTCACTTTTTCCAGTTGTTTTTAGTTTCTGTTTCCATGACCATATATCTTAATATTACAAGTTCCCAGCAGCCATAATCTTTTTATTAGTTGCCTTAATGTTTTTCCTCTGTAGACATACATCTTAATATCGTAGCAATTTCCCGTTATTGCCCATTGTAATAATGATTTCCAAACTGACAGTGAGTGGGCAAAGTTGGGCAAGTGTAGTTTGTAAAGGACCCACAGGTAGATTAGATTCTGGTATCTCTAACTCTGGGTGGGAATAACTATCCTATGTAATAGTCTAAGTGCACTCTCATTGCTGTGCATGGTGCTGGGTAACCTACATAACCAGAGAAGTTCTTGGCATTAGAGATCATTAATGAATGATCTCTAATTTCACAACAATATGAGAAGATAAATATTATTGCACCTCTTTCAAAGATTAGGGGTCCACCTACCCAAAACAACTGTTTTGGGTTTTTTGCTTTTGGTGTCCCTGTACTACTGGCAGGTGAGCACCAACACAGAAACATGCTGTGGGAAGGTGATGCCTAAGTTTATGGCAAAAAAAAAAAAAGAGAGAGAGAGATGAAGAAGACGACTGAGATGGCTTGTTTAGAGATAGTGCCCAGTTTGAGTTTCTTTTGAGCTGCTCAAGAAGCAGTGTTAATTAGAGGTTTGGATATAAATCATCCAAACTCACTACCATAGTCTTCAGGGCCTCTATCATCTACTCCTCCAGCCTCACCAGTCCCCTCTCATCTCAGAAGCATTTGGACCAATACTGGTCCAGATACATCAGTATTGATTCTGAATCTCTGAAACCCAAATATATCAAACTCTTGCTTCTCTGCTTTTATCTCTACTATTTCCTATACTAGGAATGTTATAACTGTGGTACATCCAGATGATGGAGTATTATTTAGTGCTAAAAAAGAAATGAGCTATCAAACCATGGAAAAACTTGGAGAAATCTTAAGTGCATATTTTTAAGTTAAAATGCCAATTTTAAAAGGTTACATACTGTATTATTCCAACTATATGACATTCTGGAAAAGAAAAAACTGGAGATAGTAAAGTGATCAGTGGTTTCCAAGGGGTAGGGTACAAAAGGTAAGAATAGGAGGGGCACAGAGGATTTTTTAGGTCAATGAAACAATTCTGTATACTATAATTGTGGATACATGTCATTACACATTTGTCAGAACCCATAGAACGTACAACATCCAGAGTGAACCCTAATGTAAACTCTGGATTGTGAGAGAGAATGTCATGGCAATGTATGTTCAACAGTGATAACAAATGTACCGCCCTGCTGTGGATGTTGATAGTAGGAGAGGCTATATGTAGTTTCAGAAGGTATATGGGAACTCTCTGTACTCCTGCTCAATTTTGCTATGAACTTAAAACTGCTCTAAAAAATAAAGTCTATTAAAAATTTAAATATATATATATATCTTTCTGCGATTGCTCTATCTTCTCATTCAGATCTCTCCTCTAATGCCACCTGCTGGAAAAGGCCTTCCCTGGCCACATAATCTCATAGTCTCTTCTCCCCAGCCACCCTTGTTCCCTTTATTTGTCTTCACAGCCTTTACCATTCTCTGAAGTTATCTTGTTTGTTGATAATACTTTACATTAGAAGTTCCTCCATAGTAGAGCTTCAATAAATATCTGTTGAGTGAATATATTCATGAATGAACAAAAGAATCCAAGCATAACCAGCAGTAAAATTGATGCTGAACTTGACACTACTGACAGAGCTTGTTGTAGCATTGATCCCAAAGTTTGATGTTGATGGGAGACTAATTAGAATAATTATGATTAGAATAATAAATGTTAATAAATATTAACTTACATTATAGAACATTTTCAGGAACTAGGCCCTGGGTGGTTCACTTTACGTGCACTAACTTATTTAATCCTCAGATAACCCTATGAGACAGGTACCATTTTTATCTTCAATTTACAGGTTAAAATAAAAAGAAACAAGGGATGGTCTTGGTGGCTAAGCTTGTTGAAGGACTTTCAGTAAGTAAAGAGCAGCACAAAGGTAGAGTCCAGAGATGTTTTCCTAAAGCATAAGCCCAGCACTGTGCTGCCTAGTGAGACCCACAGTGTGGACCCTTTTGAGCTTTTGCATTTCTAGAAGTTAGGCCCATAAAGTGTGTATGTAATTACCTTATTTTCATCCCTACTTTCTCTTATGCCACAGAGAACTTGAAATCTAGAATAAATCTTATTTCAGCTCTCCCTTTCCATTCTGTCTCATTATGACTGGGATGACCCACGAGGTTTCCACAGTTCTCTCCTTTTGAGTCCCTAACTCTTTGAAACGTACATTTCCTTTACTGTCTGTTAAGTTTGGTTTCCTCTTGGTAATCATCATGTTTTCCTCACCCATTACTCATTTTCTGCTTTCTGTCACTGACTACTGTGTTCCTGGGCTCCATAGCACTTTCTAACTAAATTTATATTTTCTTTAGTACATCAATTAGTTTATTTATATATAAAAGAAAATTCCAGTTTACTAGCCAATGTGAACTTTCTATGTGAAGATTTTTATATTTTCATCAGAGTTAGTCAAAATAAATTACACTATGGTCTTTCCCGGTCTAATCTATTTTGCTTTCTCATACCTCTTTTATTAAGAGGATTTCAAATAGAAAGAAACATCTCCTAGGTAACCTCTAAGAATCTAATTTTCTGCTTTGGTTCCCATATTGGCATATACACAGATAGTCACATTCCTAGAGTCGATATGAGACAAGCATATTTGTGGTTATAGATCTGGGCCCAGTCAGTTTCTTCTTTTCAGTGTATCCACAAAAACAAAATGATGTGCAAAGAAATGACTGCCCACAAATTTTCTAACCATATATAGCAGTTAGACTTAGAATCAATGGCTGCAGTGGTAAAAGTAACATTGAAAACTAAGCTGGGTATGATAAAACTAGGCTGTGTTCCTAGAAATTATGAATCCTGGCCTTGGAAGAAGGGAACATGGCATATGGTTTTGATTAAAGATTTCACCTTCCAATATAGTGTCCTTTATATTGTTGGCATTACTTAATATATGTAATAAAAATGTATTATTTGCCAGGTACAATTGAGAGTTAGCTAATTCTTTGTAGGCTGGTTTAGAATTCGATCAATCGTTCTAATAGAAGTTTAAATAAATACTAGCCCCAGTCTATGTTTTCTTTCTTCTAATTCACAACTTTAATGTGGGCCTGTCCATTCATCTTTGGCGTATTTTCACATGGTTTCTTTCCATTTTTACATGTGGCTGGTTAAATACAAGATGGCATGATAATCAAAGTTAAATAAATAATAATCAAGGAGCATAACAAAAATAGGCCACATCAGCAGGGCTTTGTAAAGAGGGGCATAGTGGTAATTGAGACATGTATTTGAGAACTGCTGCTACAACCAACACCTCTGGAGGAGTAAGTATCTATATTCTAATCAGATTTGATCTTAATAGGAAAAGCCATACACGAAATACCCATGTGTAAGAAGGTCTAAGGTCATGGCTCTGAAATTAATCCTATACTAAATCCACACATCAAACTCCATGAAACAGAAGTTAGGAAAGACAATTTCAGAACCTGGCTGTGGGTGGAAAATTTACGATGTAGTGTGAAATAAAGCACTTTCCATACCTGAGCAACACAAAGGCCAAATTTACTGTCGTCAATTACTTTTATACAACAGCAGGGTCAGCCTCTGCCCCCAATTCCTCATGTGCAGGAAAAGAGCTGGTAGCAAGAAAATCAACAGATCTTCAGAGGCTGTAAAAGAAACCTGGAAGTGGACTGAGCTTGTAACACTGCTCTCCCCCCCCTCTGCCCTAGGTACCAGGAAAGCTCTGTGACCTTAAAGAACCCGCAGTCAGACATTTTGAAATTCTGATTCTTATGTAATACCTTAAATTTGGTTCTCTTTATCATATTCAGTAGGGCACAGTCTGGAAAGAAGTTGGAGCATACTTAGAGTATCTCACACAGCTTTTTCCTTTACCAATCACTGAAGCAGGACAGGAGTGCTGCAGCTCTTAAATCGGGTAATGCTATGCTGAAGGGAAAGGTATCACCCACCGGCTCAACAGGACTTAGCCTTTTCCTGTGTATGGTACAGGTCAACTCTACCAAAGTAAACAAGGCAAAAGATACAGCCGTGGACCTGACAAACCATAGGTCCAGTCTTCCCTCTATTCCCATAGTCCATTTTCTGCCTATGTGTTGGGGAATATAGGCCTGGACCAGGGGATATTGGTCACATCTTTTAATCTCTAGGACACTAGCTTTAAACAGTGCTCCAGCATCTAGAGTGCCCCCTACTCCTTGATTCAATTACAGATTTTCTGAATTTATTAGATTTATATAATTGGGATACCAGCAAGGTTTTATTAATATTAGAATTAAGGGTTATGTAACTAAAGATTTTGTAAATCCTGGCAGAAGTGAAAACTCAAGTTTTTCTTTCATCCCTACTTATACCCTGGAATTTCTATTGAACAGATGGATAAAATATAGCTCCAAGGAGACAATGAGGCCAGACTATACGGAAGTGCTGCTTTCGATAGGTGGAATTATGCACTGAACTTAAATATAGTCTTTTTGGGAGAGCTTGTTTCTATTTTTCTCTGCGGTGCTCTCTTCATTTACTTCTACATAAGATGGAGTTGAGGTGGCTGGGGTAAGGGGGCCTTCTAATGAGTAAGATTTATGGAACCAGGATGGAGATGAAGGCAGGAGGGGCACTTTGACCCATGTGAGATGAAATCTCCCTTATCTTCTTCCACAACTTTTTCTTCCTACTCTTAGAGTGGAAACCAAGAGTCAAACCATGAACATATCTAGGAGAGAGGAGAAAGGCTCTCATCTGTCTTTAGTCTTGACCACTATATGATGGAGGGAAAAATATTCTTGAGGCTTCCTTATGGTTTAGCATAGCTTCATTGCAATAAAAGGTAAGATAGGAATTGGAGCTCAGTGCTCTATTTGGTGGTAATGTATATATATTTGTCTGGAGTATCTTTTGGGGATATATCTCATGAGTGGCAGCAGCTATGATAGGTTGAGATTCAGGTTGTAGTTTCATGAACCCAGGGATCTTTCTTTAGAAGGAACTTGATTAAGAGGATGATTTAAGGGGCAGTGATCAGGAATTTATAAAAAGAGAGTTATACCCCTTTGAAATAGTGGGTAGAGACCTCTCCAAGGGACTAACTCGAGATAACAGTCCTCAGCGGAAAGAAATTTTCAAGGTTCTTTAAACCACAGATAAGTCCAAAATTTTGTCCAGTATATTAGTAAGGACATAAGTTCAGGTGTTGTAACAAGAACAGACTGACTTGAACAAAATGGATAATTTCTCTCTCATGTAAAATTTAGGAGGGGGCTTTGTGGTCCCCCGGTCCCCGCGGCCCCGCGCGCTCGCCCACTACAGTCTCCCCCGCGCAGACATGGCCTCGAGCGCCGCCACCGCCGCCGTGAAGATTGGAATAATAGGTGGAACAGGCCTGGATGATCCAGAAATTCTAGAAGCAAGAACTGAAAAATATGTGGATACTCCATTTGGCAAGCCATCTGATGCCTTAATTTTGGGGAAGATAAAAAATGTTGATTGCGTCCTCCTTGCAAGGCACGGGAGGCAGCACACCATTGTGCCTTCCAAAGTCAACTACCAGGCGAACATCTGAGCTCTGAAGGAAGAGGGTTGTACACACATCATAGTGACCACAGCATGCGGCTCCCTGAGGGAGGAGATTCAACCCGGTGATATGGTTATTATCGACCAGTTCATCGACAGGACCGCCATGAGGCCTCAGTCCTTCTATGATGGAAGTCATTCCTGTGCCAGAGGAGTGTGCCATATTCCCATGGCTGAGCCGTTTTGCCCCAAAAGGAGAGAGGTTCTCATAGAGACTGCTAAGAAGCTGGGACTCCGGTGCCACTCAAAGGGGACAATAGTCACAATCGAAGGACCTCGTTTTAGCTCCGGGCAGAAAGCTTCATGTTTCTGGGGGGCAGATGTCATCAACATGACCGCAGTTCCAGAGGTGGTGCTTGCCAAGGAGGCAGGAATCTGCTATGTAAGTATCACCATAGCAACAGATTATGATTGCTGGAAGGAGCACGAAGAAGAAGTTTCAGTGGACCGGGTCTTAAAGACCCTGAAAGAAAATGCCAATAAAGCCAAAAGTTTACTTCTGACTACCATACCTCAGATAGGGTCCATGGAGTGGTCAGAAACCCTCCATAACATGAAGAATATGGCCCAGTTTTCTGTTTTATTACCAAGACATTAAAATTGCATGGCTGCACAAAAGAAAAGAAGACGTTCTAACTCCAGTTGCTTTGAGAATTCTTGCTTAACTTGAAAATAACACGCAGCTGTTCTGCCCTTGCCTGTGGAAGAAGAGGTGGTAAGACAAGACATTGTGTGTATAAGACACTTCTGAAAGACCTGAACTGCTTCAGAACACAGAAGAAAAGCAAATGACCAGCAAACATAGGGAAACAAATTTACATTTCAGAAAAAAACCCAAGAAGATACCATTATTCTCTCCTTTTATTAAATTTGCAACAGTAAAGGGTTATGGGTAATATCCAGTTTCCTGTGTTGCCAAGGAATATGAGGAAGAAATGGGACTGTGGTTATTTCTTGATCTGACTGGTAAATTGGTACAGTATTTCTGGAGGGCAGTGTGGTAAAATGCATCAAATAGCTTAAAAATACATACTTTGTGTTGGGTACTCCTAGGAATTTCTCTTTAAAAAATTATCAGATACAAAGAATTTTGTATAAAAAGGAGTGGATAATGGTATTATAATAGCAAATATTTAAAATGATCTGAACTCAACAATTGGAGGTGATTTTAGTTATAATTAGATTGTGAATCAGCCAACTGAAAATCCTTTTCACAAATTTCAATGTCCTAGAGAAATGGTTGCTCTATAACATGAAATGAAAAAAGGGATGTGTAAGCATTTTACAGTAATGGTTTTGTTTTAATATGCTATGAAAATGTACAAAAAGACAAGAAATACATATAATCTTGCTATTGTATTTGGAGGAG
>CAUYMX010099133.1:0-17996 GCA_963573855.1 Lepilemur septentrionalis | reverse complement strand
AAGGGCCTGGGAGTCCCATGCCTCACCCCTGGCCAACCGGAACCCCCCCCCCCCGCCGCCCCGTGCAGAGCTTCGCTCAAGAGCAGGTGTAGAGAAGCACTCACAAAACTACCCAAAGGAAAACAACTGGGTCATGCCTTCACTCAGCAAACACGCAGGGAAAGGAACAGGACAAAGCTTGGAAGTCAGCACCCTGAATTTGTCAGAAGCCACAGGATCCAGGCCATTGGTCACTTCTTACAACTCCTCGGTTCAACTGCAGCTACAGCCCCAGCCCCCATGTAGAGAAGAAAAGCCACATGGGAACTGCACCGGGTGGTGCAAGTCACTGGTCCCAGCTTCACCGGTTTGACTGACATTTCCTGCAAGCTGAGCTCAGGGGCACTGAGCAAGAGGCCTGTCCTTGCCTTACTGGACAACTAACTGGTCTAACAGGAAGACAGACGGCAGAGAAACACACAACTGTGGACCGTGTTCAGTGCTGAGGGGTGGAATGAGGCAGGCAGACAGCCGCGTGGGGTGCTGCTTATGAGAGGTGATCAGCAAAGGCCTCTGGGAAGAGGGACATTTAAGCTGACACCTGAAGAAGGGGAAGGAGCCAGGCACTGGGAGTGCCAAGGGGGGAACAAAGAATAGTGCTTCAGGAAGAAGCAACAGCCAGTGGGGACACCCTGAGGACAAAGAGAGCTTGGACTACGGCAGGGAGGGAGAGAAAACAGAGCATACGGCTGCAGTGTGGGGACCAGGGACAGCACAAAGCAGATGAAGCGTTAGAGGCTGGCAGGTACCTGGCAGGTACAGCTTTGTGGTTCCTGGGAAGGAATCCGGATTCTATTCCAAAAGGTTCTACGTGGATGAGTCACATGATCTGATTCCTGTTTTCATACATTCATGCAAATCACCACCCTCCTCCAAAGCTAAGCCTCCACTAGTAAAATAAGAATCCCCCTCCTTGAAGAGCAGGGTGTTGTGCAGGTAAGTGACAACAGGCTAGACAGCATTTTATAACTCTAAAGCACTCAATAAACATTAGCTATTGTCATCAAAATTCAAATTAGGGCTAGCGTCAAAATTAGACAGGAACTTTTTTTTTGTTTGTTTTGTTTTGTTTTTGAGACGGAGTCTCACTCTGCTGCCCAGGCTAGAGTGAGTGCCGTGGCATCAGCCTAGCTCACAGCAACCTCACACTCCCGCGCTCAAGCAATCCTTCTACCTCAGCCTCCCGAGTAGCTGGGACTACAGGCATGCGCCACCAAGCCCAGCTAATTTTTTCTATATATTTTTAGTTGTCCAATTAATTTCTTTCTATTTATAGTAGAGATGGGGTCTCGCTCTTGCTCAGGCTGGTCTCGAACTCCTGACCTCGAGCGATCCTCCCACCTCGGCCTCCCAGAGTGCTAGGATTACAGGTGTGAGCCATTGCGCCCGGCCAAGACAGGAACTTTTAAAAAGATCCCCCCCACAAAAAAAAAAAAAAAACAAGAATGCTTTCTCATTAAATGAGCTTAGGTGCGTTTCACCGCCCCCAACTCCCTAAACTGTAGCACTCGGCTATTAATAACGATACCTAATATCTGTAGGGCACTTAGTTTACAGAGCACTTTTATGTCTATTACAAGAACTTGTTAATTAATAATCACCAGTCTTCATGGCTGTTAATTTAGTGACGGTGTTGCGAATTGGCTAGTTCTTGCAAGATTTAACAGGTGTACACTTTTCTCTCCTTGGATAAGCTGACCAGTCATGTCAACCTACCAATCAGCTCTCATCAGCTTTGGCATTCTTAGTCGCTGTGGTCCCTGTTCCCAAATGTCCGAATCTGGCAGAGATTAAATGATGATAATTACAGTATCACTGAGTGCTTCCAATGTGCTAGGCACTGTTCTAAGTGCTTTACACGCTTAATCTTCACATTATCCAAATACATTTTTTTTCTTTTTTGAGACAGTGTCTCATTCTGTTGCCCAGACTGGACTGCAGTGTCATCATCATAGCTCACTGCAACCTAAATTCCTGAGCTCAAGCGATTCTCCTGCCTCAGCCTCCCAAGTGGCTGGGACTACAGGCATGCGCCACCACACCCAGCTAATTTTTCTATTTTTTTCTAGAGATAGGGTCTTGCTATGTTGCCCAAGCTCTTCTTGAACTCCTGGCCTCACATGATTCCTTCAAGAACTCTCACCTCCGCCTCCCAAAGTGCTAAGATCATAGGTGTGAGCCACCACCCCAGCCTCAACACATTTTTATGTCCCCATTTTCCATATAAGGCAACTGAGGTGTATAAAGGCTAGGGACTTCATCAGAGAACATTCACAGGAAAAAGAGCTGGAGGCAAGATTTGAGCGAAAGATAATCTGACCCTGTGTTCTCACTGTTAATCACAACGTTGTCCTAGATGATTCTAGCAAAGTGATTATAATATGGTGCTTGGTACAACACAGGTATTCAGCAAATTAAAGGCAGCTGTGATTAGCAGGACACAGGCAGTTTCTAGCTCCCACGAGTGTCACCTCCAGGAGAGCAGCGACCTTGTCTGCACGACCGCTGCGCTCCCAGCACCTGACCTAACGTGCATCTGAGGACTGGACAGACAAATGAATGAATGAAAGTCCCTCCCAAAAAAGCAGAGCTGCCTGCGCATGGCTCTTTTTTGCATGTCTGTGTCGCGCCACAGACAGTGCCCCTTAGCAAGCACACATCACGCGGCTCTGAGGGCACAGAGGCGCCTGGAGACGTGCGACCTCCGCACGGTGCGGGGAAAGCGGAAGCGGCTCCCCAAGGAGGCAGGGATGAGTCCGAGCCCGTGCTGCCGGCCGGCCCCGGCTCCAGCGCGGCCCTGCCCTCCACCCCGCCTGCCCCCCGCGACGACACTGTCCGCCCGGGCGCCGGGACCGGCAGGAGACAAAGACTCCCGGGGCCGCCGCGCCGACATAAACGCTCGCCCCCCTCGCGGGACAGAGCCCAGGGCCGCCGCGCGCCGCCGCCGCACCTGCGAGCTTCCGCGGCGGCGGGATCCGGGCCCCGGGCGGAGCAGACAGACTCGCGCCGCGCCCAGCCTCGTCGCCCCCCGCGGAGGGTCGCTCGGGCGCGGGAGGCTGAGGGCCCCGCCGGCCTGTCACCTTCAGGGCCGCACCCCCGCCCGCCCGCCCGCCGCGGGTCCCTCAACGCGAGCCGCCGCCGCCGCCACTGCTGCCTGCCCGGGTCTCCCCGCGCGTCGGCCTCCCCGCGGCGCCGGCCTCGCGCCCCGCGCCCGGCGCCGCCCCCGAGTCCTCCCCGCCCGTACCTGCTGGGAGAGGGGGATGAGCGGCGCAGCCATCTTCCCGCGGACTCGGGTTCCGAGCGCCTGGGGAACGGAGGCGGGGCTGCGGCCGCGCGTGCGCACCGGCACGAGGGGCAGTGCGCGCGCAGCTGGCCCCGGGAGTGGGCGTGGCCAGAGGCAGGGTCACGCACGCGCAACCGGGGCGGGAGGGGCTGGGGCGGGGCCGCGCGCACGTAGCCTGGAGGGGGCGGAGCCCGGGAGGCGCGCGTGCCGCCAGGGCCCACGCGAGGTGTACGCCGCGCTAATCTGCCCCTGCCTACTGCGTTGGTCGGGCTCTCGGACGTTTGCCGGCTGTCCGAGGCTCTCATGCCATGTCAGGCCTCCATCCCCTGCCCATGCCGAGCTCTCTGCTAGGGACGCTGTTCCCTCCCGGTGCGCCTGCAAACGCGCATGGGGACGCGGTCGCCCACCCTGCAGAGGGTCGGGACCCTCACCCTGCCGCACAGGGGCTCCCTGTTCCTAGGATAGCTCTGTGCGTGTGTCTTTCTCTGTTCTAGTCTAGGTCTGTCCCTTAGGGCTTAGGCTTCAGCTTCATCTAGGCTTGGGCCAGGACTTAGCCTCTCTGTGCGGCAACAGCACCCACAAGGCCTGGGATTATTTCCCAGCTGCTCTTTCTGTGTGACCTTTGCAAGTCGCTGAACTAGCCTTTCTGGGCCCCCAGCCCCTTATTCTGAAAAGAAGGCATGGCAATATGTGTATGCTGTTATCTGTGTGTCACATTGCCCCGCAAAGAGAAACAGGCACCTGATGCGTGCAGGAAGACGTTACTGGAGGGAAAGCCCTACCCCAAAGGAGCATTTATTTATTATGGGCATCCACCACGCCAGTGTCCACAGACAGGATGAGGAAGGAAGTCCAATCGGGTAGCTGACCACAGTGGCACAAGGTTTCTTCAGGGAAGGTTACCCTCCCATCTCCTTTACCAGGCCTCACATGATGGTGGCAACAGTGAGTCTGCCCTGGCACCAGTTCCCAGCAAGCAAGCCAGAAAGCCTGGGATCTCAGGGATGGGGACACAGCCTCTGGTCCATCTCCTCCTTCCTGGTGTCTCACAAGCTGCTGCCCCTGCACCTTCAGTGATTCAGTGTGCCTCATGCTATTCAGAGATGAGCACTGCTCTATGATTCATTGAGCAACCATTTACCTGCCAACCGAGTATACCTTTGGCCAGGCCCTAGCCCCGACACAGGTGCACTAACAGTGGACCAGGCAGACACTCTCCACCCGCAGTCAACAGTCTAGGGCAGGAGTCGCTCCTTGGAGCTACGATAGAACCATGCAGCAGGCTTGTTAAACACAGACTGCGGTTCTGATTCTGATTTGTAGATCGGGGTGGAACCTGAGATGTTAAAATGGAGCAGGGATCCAGGCACTCTGACCATGGAAATAAAGGAAAATCTTGAGTCCCTTCCAGGGAAGTTTTGGGCACCCAGCTAGCCTTAAAATGTGAGTGGGAATAACCACCATCCTCCAGGCCAGCCAAAGTCAAGAGGTGTTTTGTTTCCCTATACAAACTTAACACATGTTCTTGAGGCTTTTTCCAGAAACACCCACCTCTACAGAAAATGGACATAAGGGGAAACTGAGGAACTGAACTCCAATCTCTGCCATTTTTTGTTCTAAATTTCCCCCGAGGGGCCTGTCACACCCATCTTATTCCTTTCCACTAATCCAAGAATCTCTGAATCCACCCGTGCCGCCCCACCACCACTTTAGTGTATCCTGCCCTTTGGGGCCAGACCAATGTGTGCCCCCCATGTATTGATTTACGATTTTGCCTGCCTGAAATGTACCCCTGCCTTTAAAAACCCTGACTTGTAAGCCATCAAGGAGTTCAGGTTTTAAAATCTTAGTTGCCCGTGCTCCTTGCATGGCACCTTGCAAATAAAGCCCCTTTCCCTTTGCAACTCTTGGCTTCAGTGTTTGGCTTTGCTGTGCCAGGTGAGGGACCCCAGTTTGGTTCGATAACAATGTTTGCATTTCTAACAAATCGATCCCCAGGTGACGCCGATGCTGCTGGTCCCAGGACCCCATTTTGAGAATCACTGGCCTACAGGAAGGAAACAGACATTCATCAAATATTCACACAAGGAACCGATCACTGCCACAGGGTGCCACAGGGTAGACCTATAACACCTGAAGGCTGAGTGTGCATGAAGTGACGGTGAGGACGTCACAGAAACTGCACAAGGGGGTTTCAGCCTCGGTACGGATTCTCGCCGAACAAAGATCCAATTACTGAGACAGTGAGGACTGCCGAGGAAGAAGGGAGTTTTTAATATGAAAGTTGTCCTGTTGGGACAAACTGCCTCAAATCCCTCTCTCTGGGTAAACTCCCAACTAATGGACGTGGTGAGCGTTGTAGGGGGGAGAAGGCATACCCCAAATCATGGTTTGGGTGTGACAAAGTCATAACATGTGACCAAAATGTTCATACCCCCATAATATCCTGAAATAATAAAATAAAATAAAATAAAAAAATAAAGAAGGCTGAGCCTCCGGAATAGACTTTCACCGGAAGGTGACCTTCCACTTAGATACATTGGTGCCAATCCCAGGAGAGGAGGGCATGGGAGGCAGTCGGCTTGCCCGCGACACAGGGCCAGGCTGGCATCTAAATGAACGCTCGATATTAACGGTTGTTAATAGATGGAGACATTTTTCCTTTACAAGTTCCCACTAAATTTCTTTCTTTTCAGCCCTCGTTCTCATGTTTTGGTGCTACTATCACGTGGTGGCCACTATGTGTAGCTACTTAAGTCAAACTAAACTGGGCCTGAGAAAACCTCCATACTCACATACTTGAGTCCTTACATAACAAATTGCAACTGAAATTATGCAAAAAAAAAAACCCCAAAAACCTAACTTATTTTATGTTTCTGTAACAAATAGCTGAGTCGCAGCTAATCGCAGTAGCTGTGCTTCAGCCAATCACAGGCAGCCAACTCTTCGAACCGTGTTGAAATAAGGCAAAGGCCGAGCCAATCCGGATGTTTCTGTGCCTCACTTCTGACTGCTGCAGGTCATTCTCCTTGTTAGGTCCAAAAATGTTATCAGACCACGTGGCAGCCCCGGAGTCTTTCTGAACGTGTTCTGGTTCCGGCGACTCCCTGATTCATGAGTTGTTCTTTGCGCAGTTAAACTTCGTTAAATCGAATATGTCTAAAATTGAAGTTAGTAACAGTGAAGTAAGATTACGAAGGTATTCCTCAGTCCCGCCAGCCAATTTCAAGGGCTCAACAGCAACATGAGGTGAGTGACTACCATGCTGGCCGGCGCAGGTGCAAAGATCTCCATGTTCCCAGAAAGTTCTCTGCGGCAGCCCTGCTCCAGGCAGTGAGCTGTGCAGAGGCCGAACTGCTCTGACTCATCTTCGTGCAGCAATTGTTACCAGCACTTTCTAGGCCTCTCTGCATCTTCCCACACTAGCCTCTCACTCTGTTCAGAGATGAGTGAGGTGGGAAGTGTCTTCCACCCTTGCATTAGGAGGCAGTGAGTGAATCTTTGGTTTCCCAGGGGCAACTTCCAGTAACTGGTGAAGGCCGATGCAGCCATCAGCTGAAAAAGTCCAAGTTCGAAGGTCTGTCGACTGACCAAAGTGAGAACAAAATTTGCCAGAACTTCACTTCCCATGCGGATTTTTCAAACCGATCAACCCTCAATATTCTGCATAGAAATTCCAATTTATTAGCCTTATTCATAACATTGCTAGATTCCAAATTTCTGATGTTGTAAATTTGATGTATTTCCAACATGAGTTTTCAGTGTGAAAATGGGTCTCTTGAAAAAGAAAACTACATGTAACTTTTTTTTTTTTTTTTTGAGACAGGGTCTCACTCTGTCGCCCTGGGTAGAGTGCAGTGGTGTCATCACAGCTCACTGTAACCTCGAACTCCTGGGCTCAAGCGATCCTCCTGCCTCAGCCTCCCCAGTAGCTGAGACTACAGACCTGTACCACCCCCCCCAGGCCTGGCTAATTTTTTTCTCCTTTTGGTGGAAGCTAATTTTTGTTTTCTTCTATTTTTGGTAGAGACAAGAGTCTTGCTCTTGCTCAGGCTGGTCTTGAACTCCTGACTTCAAACGATCCTCCTGCCTCGGCCTCCCAGAGTGCTAGGATTACAGGTGCGTGCCACTGTGCCGGGCCCACATATGACTTTTAAAAAAGCAAGTTATTTTTTTTAAAAAATTAAACTGAGAAATAATCATTATTATCACGTAAGAAAATGAATTTCACCCTGCTTTCTTTCAGAGCACTGATGGCCATAGAAGAAGTGGGTCATACAATGACAAAGGGTCAGCTCCCTACATGTCTCATGTCTGCGTAGGGACCTGGATTCTCTGAGAAACCAATGTATGAGTGGAGCACACAAAACACTTTGATGCCAAAGGTGTGGCATAAAGATTTCATATCAGAAAAGTCTCATATCTGTTATTCGTGATTTACAACCAGAAGAACGAAGACATCAACTCTTTCTAAGATTTCAGTTTTACCAATTTTTATCTTATAAAAACATTTGGGGGCGGTGTTAAGATAAGAGTGTTGTGTTTTGTGGCCAGACCCTTGCTGGCCTCTGGCTTCCAGCACTCAGAGTGGTCGAGAGGAAACTTGTCGGCCACGCAGGGGGGCGGTGGGGAGAACATGACCGAACCCATGGAGAAGCGTGAGGACATTTTTCAAAGACAATTGGACAAATTACCATGTAGACATTCGAACTTTTAAATATAGGTTAAAGTAGAAACAAGGTTTTACCACTCATGTTTATCTCCAGCGGGGGTGACTAAAGTTCGTCCCGCCTGTGAAATCGGTTGAAAAAATTTTCGTGCCCGTTAAATTTTCCTGCCAGAAGTTCCTCCTCGTCTTCCTCCCTGGCTTTTTTCACTTCTTCCTTGGCCTGTATGGCATCCATCTCCTTTTCTGGACCCTGGAGAAAGAAACAAACAAAAAAAGGCCCCGGAATACATTTCCGTTGTTCTAAGCCACCCGGTTTGTGGTGATTTATTACCACAGCCACAGGAGCCACACACACTGTCCTTGTATTTCCAAGGCACCCAGACCCCTGTCTGTCAACCAGCGACCGGTGAACGGGGCCATGAACAGAGGCCTTGGAGTCTAAACGAGAAAGTCCAGGCAGGACAGTCAAGGCCAGGGGTACAGACCCCCACAGTTATCTTGGACAAAGCATGTTAGTAAGGCTTCAGGGAAGAAGTCAGATTCTAGAAAAACTGGCTCTTTGGTATCAGGAAAGGGCAGGTCAAATAAAAAAGAGAAAGAAAAATGGCTCCTAAGAAAATCACTTTATGATAACCGTCTTTAAACAATGGAGGAGAAATCTCCATCGGAATGCCTTGAAGGGCTGAGTGCTAACCATCAGTGTGGCAGCTAGTCCCAGTGTGACTTACACGACCTGGAAGGGGACAAAAAAGGCTGTGGGAAGAAGTGGGGATGTAAGGGAATTTCAGTTAAAGTCAGGAAGGTGTTTATGTAGCGCTAGAGTCCGGATGTTTGTCCTTCAGACCTCATGTTGAAAGTGGATCCCCAGTGTTGGAGGCGGGGCATAATGGGAGGTGTTTTGGGGGTGGATCCCTTATGAATGGTTTGGTGCCTTCCTGGTGGTAATGAGTTCCCACTCTCTTAGTCCCAGAGAGAGAGAGAGAGAGAGAGAGACAGAGAGAGAGAGAGAGAGAGAGAGAGAGAGAGAGAGAGAGAGAGAGAGAGAGTGTGTGCTGGTCGTTAAGAAGATCCTGGCACCTGTCTCTCACCCTCTCTCTCTTGCTTCCTCTCCCACCATGTGATCTCTGCACACACCGGCTCCCCGTCACCTTCCGGGGCCCTCGCCAAATGCAGAGGCCCAATCTTGAACTTTTCCAGACATCAGAATCCTAAGCGAAATAAACCTTTTTTCTTTATAAATGACCCAGCCTTGGGTATTCCTTTATAGCAACACTACATGGCCTAAGACATGAAGGCTCACTGGCATGCAATGAATTAATCCAAAATTTGTGGCTACAGTATGCCAGGGGTCCTCACAGAGCTTGCCTCTAAACCGTGGCGCTCCGAGGAAACCTGCTGTTTTCTCGGTCCGTGCAAGGTGCGCTGCAGCTTTGTCACCCGTGCTTCCTGGCACAAGAAGCAAAATGTTCCCGTGCGTTAGAAGTATACATTGGAGGTTTCAATACTTTGGCCGCAAAGAGCTCTAAATGAGTTTACGCTAATGTAAGAAATTTTATGTTCTTTATTTGAAGTCAGACTATAAAGGACAGATATCAGAACAGTGGTTGCCTGTGGTGGGGGAGGGCTTGCCCGCAAAGGGGGCCAAGGACACTTTTTGGGGCAATGGAACTGTTCTGTATTTTGATTTTTGGGTGGTGGTTTCACAACTGTAGGCATCTCTCGAAATTCATAGAGTTGTTCACCTAATTTTATAGTGTGTAAATTATGTCTCAATTAATCTGACTTAACAATGACATAATAATACCAGGTACTTATTGCCAAAGGGGTGGCACGATCGGAACTCTCACCCACCGCAGGAGGGAGTGAAAGATACACGTGCACACTGAAACTGGCTACGGCGGACACATGGCCCAGCAGTTCCACTCCTGGGCAGGTTTCCTCTAAACGACACACATAAGAACGTTCACACCAGCTTTTTCCTTTTTTTTTTCTTTTTAACTAGAATATTGGGGGCTTTTTTCATAAGGCCCCAAGCTGGCAGCAACCCAAAGCTGCACCAACAGAAGATGGATATAAGCATTCTGGAATATTCGTAGAGTGAGAACCAGCTATTGCTTGCTATACGTACTATTGTCGATGAATCTCACAACACTGTCTCAAAGAGTAAAACACTGGATGGCTCCATTGATACGAATTTCAAACACAGGTTAAGTTAATCTATGGTGAAGAAACAGGGTTTGCTTTGAGGGGTGGAGTACGGAGGCTTCTGCAGCGCTGGTCACGCCCTGCATTTTGAGCTGGGCGTGGGGTTCGTTGTGAAAACGCATCAAGCTCTTTCCCATACGTTAGACTTCAGGACAACAGTTACAATTGCTACTTGTGTGCACCATACCTTGGTTTCACCCCAGGTGGCCTTGCCAAAGTGCTCGGCGTACCCCTCGTCGTCCGTGATCAAGAAGTTATCAAAGATGGTTCCGGATCTCACCTGCAGATGGAAACGAGGCCTTCGTTACTGATGCGAGAACTATAACAACTTTCCACAAAGAAACAGTTGTATTTTGCTTGGTACGGTAACACTGATTAGCTCGCAACGGTAGATGGTGCTTAAACCCATTTCCGGGATGTCTGTTCCCTCTAGGGCTCTGGTTCTCAAACTCAGCTGCACAACGCAGTCACCAGGAGCATTTTAAAAACTCCCAACGCCTCGTCTTCTCCTGGGGATGCTGATTTAACCTGCGCATGAAGACTCTGAAAAGCTCCTCAGTGGCCAGGTGGCCAGGTGCGGTGGCTCACACTTGTACTCCCAGAGCTTTGGGAGGCCGAGGCAGGAGGAAAACTCCCACTTGAGGCCAGGAGTTCAAGGTTATGGTGAGCTACGATAACACACCATTGCACTCCAGGCTGGTTGATAGCACGGGACCCTGTCTCAAAAAAAAAAAAAAAAAAAAACAAAGCAAGCTCCCCAGTAACCTGAACGTGCAGCGATGATGATGTTTGAGGAGCACTGTTCTAGAAGGTTCCCATGGGTGAAGGGCCAGCAGCATCAGCATGGGAGCTTGGTGGGAATGCGGAATCTCAGGCCCTACCCTGGAGCTGCGGTGTCAGAATCTGCCCTCTTATCCTAAAGCAGATGGGCGCTGTGTGTCAGGGGAGTGGCATGTCCCGCTGCAGCGGGGAAGGTGAATGACAAGAGGGCAGAAAGGTTGGAACAGCAGCTCTACCCTGGGGTCCAGGTATGGCTGTGTCTGGCACACAGAAGATGCTCAAGGCACAGCAGTGATGTGCATTAAGGCAGTCAGACCAAAGTTTAGAGACATTAAGCTAAAAAGCAAATCTAAAACCAAGTGACCTGCCAGAGCTCCAGGCCGATGGCACCAATGTTCTCAAACTCTGAGAGGTCGTATTGCGTCAAATAGTTGGTGTTTTTCATTTTCTGGTGAAGCCAAATGTCTTTATCGATACCCTCTGGTTTCAGGCCATTCTGCAACAAATAAACCATATAGGGTGGTCTCAGTTGGGCACCGTGGCTTCTACCTATAATCCCAGCACTTTGGAGGCTGAGGCTGGAGGATCACTTGAGGCCAGCAGTTGCAGATCAGCCTGGGCAACATAGTGAAAGTGAGTCTGTCCCACATACAAAAATTTTTTTTTAAAAAATCTGCTGGGTGCAGAGCCTCATGCCTGTAGTCTCAGCACTTTGGGAGGCTGAGGCAGAAGGATCACTGGAGCCTGGGAGTTCAAGGACGCAGTGAGCTGTGACAGCTCCACTGCACTCCAGCCTGGGTGACAGAATGAGACTCTGTCTCTAAAATAAACAAACATCTAGGGGTGGTCTCAATGACAAGCGCAGGGGAGGGGCATCCCAGGGCATCCCGGTGCATCATGGGAAGATGACACTGACCTGGTATGGGGGCTTCTGCAGCATCGCGGCCTGCCAGTCCCCGTCCAGCTCGGCATTCCAGTCGCTTGGCTTGCTGGCGCTGGCGTCCAGAAAATGCTTCTCCCAGTCCTTCAGAGACACGTAAGGAAAAGATCAAATCAGCCAGATGCCCAGATCCGGGAAAGGAAATTCTTAGATGCCAGGAAGCAGGGGCAGGCCGGTGACCCCTGTAGTAATGTCCCCTTCTCCTCTTCAACGTGGGGTTGAAAGGCCAAGCACTTGGGGTTCCCAACCCCACCGAGGGAGTCGGGGCCACACGCCACCCGGTTCTTCTCATAACGCTCCATGTGATTTCAGTGTTTTCCATGTGCTGAACGCCTGCAATAGTGGCCAAGCGAGATGACGGGGCGGCCACTGATGGTGGGGAGAGCAGCCACACGAGTGCCGCCACCCAGCCTAACCTGAGCTCCCTTCTGCGTCACAGTCACGCACAGACCATTCCGGAGAGCGGACAGACAGCTCAGACACGTTCTGAGATGGACCAGGGACTGGTGGGTAGCAGGAAAACACACATGCACACACACACGCACACACACACACGCCCTGCAGTGGACTGGACGTTTGTGTCTCCCCGAAAGCCACACGCTGACATCCCCCTCCCAGTGTGGTGGTGTTAGGAGGTGGGGCCTTTGGGACCGGATCAGGTTGCGAAGGGCGAAGCGCTATGGATGGGACGAATGTGCTTGTGACAGGGACCCCAGAGAGCTCTCACTCTCTTGAGAGGGTACAGCTAGGAGATGGCCGTCCGCAAGCCTGCAGGGGCCCTCCCCAGAACCCAGCCTTGCTGGCCCCTGATCTTATATGTCCGGCCGCCAGCACTATGAGAAATAGATTTCTGTTGTTTATAAGCCACTTGGGCTATGGTGCTTTGTTGCAGCAGCCCGGACTAAGACCCACATACATACACATACATACGCACAGACACCGATTTGCACGCGTGCACACACACACGCACACACACACACGGCTCAGCAGGTGCTTGATAAATGAATGGATGGAAAAAGTTGCTATGGATTAACTGATGTTCTGATAAGCACTTACATGAGAGCATACCAATCTTGTACACAGGTGTTTTCTCTTTTAGAACACCTGGGAAAGATTTAAAGTTCAGCACCTAGGCCGGGCGTGGTGGCTCACGCCTGTAATCCTAGCACTCTGGGAGGCCGAGGCAGGAGGATCGCTTAAGGTCAGGAGTTCGAAACCAGCCTGAGCAAGAGCAAGACCCTGTCTCTACTATAAATAGAAATAAATTAATTGGCCAACTAAAAATGTATAGAAAAAATTAGCTGGGCATGGTGGCACAAGCCTGTAGTCCCAGCTACTTGGGAGGCTGAGGCAGGAGGATCGCTTGAGCCCAGGAGTTTGAGGTTGCTGTGAGATAGGCTGATGCCACGGCACTCACTCTAGCCCGGGCAACAGAGTGAGACTCTGTCTCAAAAAAGAAAAGTTCATCACCTAGACTAAGGCTTTTCCGTGACACTCCAGAACATCTCAACAACTGACCCATGGGATTTAGTTACCTCCCCTTCTGCTTTTATTCTCTATCCCCACCGACGACAGAGGAGCCACGCTTGTGTTGGGATCCAGGAAACAGTTACAATTCCGTCCAAGCGGCTGGCTCCTTCTCATTGAGGTCATCAAATCATAATGCTACAGTTAACTACTTGGCTTAGGAGCTCACGCAGAATTCCACCTGCAGACGAAACACAGCCACTTTGGAAATGAGCCTGTGAAAGGCGACTCAACTCCTCCCGGGGCCTGCACACTCGGCTCCTCGGTGCACCTGGACTGCTCTCTGCTGGGCCCTGGGACAGCGTCCCTATAGCACAGAGGCAGTGAGGATTTCCGTCCCAAGATCGGCGTCTCCTACTGACTGGCCCGGTAGCTCCAGAGTAAGTTTCTTTGCCATTCTGTGCCTTGGTTTCTCCATGGGGAGCACATCCTGTGGCCTCACAGGGCTGCTGGGAGGACCATGTGTGTGCCCGATATGTGACACGAAGGGGACTCTGACTATAACAGTGGCTTGTAGTGGCTTGAGTGGTAGCTCCCAAAAAGATGCATGCATGTCCTAATAATCCCTAGAATCTGTGACTGTTACCTTATCTGGAAAAAGGGTCTTTGCAAAGGTAATCAAGTGGAGGGTCTTGAGATGAGAGCACCCCGGGTTATCCAGGTGGGTCCTACAGCCAATGACAAGTGTCTTTCTAAGAGACAGAAGAGGAAAAGACACAAGAAGAGAAGAAGACCGTGCAAAGACAGAGGCAGAGACTGGAGTGATGTGTCTACCAGGCAAGGAGCACCCGGAGCCCCAAGAAGCTGGAGGAAGCAAGCAAGGATCCTCCCTTAGAGCCGCCAGAGGCTGCTGATGCGCAGTCTTTTTATCCTAAGAGATGGGGTGTTGCTATGTTGCCCAGGCTGGCCTCGAACTCCTAGCCTCAAGCAATCCTCCTGCCTCAGCCTCCTGAATAAGCATTATCCTTTCTTTAAAAAAAAAAAAAAAAGGTTAAAAAAACAAATCAAGTCCTCATTTTCATCTCAAGTATTATAAAACTCTTTCACAATACCTTGAGCTGTGTGGATACGTGGCTGGTCTCAGCGGCCTGTGCCCTGGGAAGGGCATTTGGTTGTTACGGTGTTGTCGTGATTCCCAGGCAGGTGGCAACCGCACAATGACCGTGTACTTACAAGCTCTACTCATACGCTTTCTAGAATTGTTCGGGGAAAATCCGCACCTGGGCTTTCTCGTCTTCAGCCCGATCCCGATCCTTGGACTCTGCCGGCTTTTCCTTCTTAAGCGATGTTAGGTTCCAGTCGTACTCTATGCTGCCGGACTCGATGGACTGACCGTCGATTTTCACGTCGTAAGTGAGATCCGGTCTTAAAATCAGAGTGTAGAGGTGTGTAAAGGCATCAACCTGCGCGTGTTAGGCGGGAAGAGGGTGACAGTGAGACCCTTGATGTGTCAACGCAGGTCTAAACACGCAATTTACAACAGTCGTCCGTGGAGCCTCGTATAAACAGCAAGAAGGGAAACTCTAGGAATGGGGATTGATTGGACTATAGGTGGGCATCCTACCGAACGATCACCCTTCTGTAGAATACTTTCTCACCTTGCCAACAGCCTTGAGTGATTGGCCCCTTTGTGCAAAGACAGTGGCCCCACCCATCAGCCCGCAGGCAACTACTACCGGGTGGTAGGTATCCACCAAAGGGCCACCCCGTGCTGTTTGATTTAGGAAAAGTGAGATGAAAAACAACTTCCTGCTCTATATTCTGAAATAGGAAGACACCATGCAAAGTCCACGCTCAAATACATGTTTCTCTACGTAAAGAACTGCCTAATGCTCTGAGGTGTGCAACCATTTCAGCTCTCTGGGGCAGGCCTGGAGCCTCTCTTTGTCACCGTTAGAGCCAGGGGAGCATTCAACAAATATCCAAAAAGAAGGGAAGGAAGGTGGGTGTGAGGGGGACTGGGAAGGCAGGGGGTGGGGGTGGGTGTGGGTGGGGTGGATCCCTGGGACATGCCTGCCTGCCAGCAGCAGGGAGGACCCCTGCATCATCCTCCAGCAGTGGTTCTCAAAGCATGGCCCTGGCAAGCAGCATCACCTGGGGACCCATGGGTGCCTGTTCCCAGATCCCCCCCCCACCAACCTGCTGGAGCGGAATCCAGGTGGGCCTAGCAGTTGGTCTCACAGCCCTCGGAGATCCGGATGGTGCTAAGGGTTGAGAACCACTGCCCCACCGCCTCAAAGGCTCTGTGTCACGTCGGCAGGCTTGCCCCGCTACTGAGCGCCAATGCTAAAGGCCTCTTCGGTTCCCGTGTGCACTGCCCCCAGGGACGGGCTGCTGCTGGCCACTCTGTGGCTGACGGCTCTACCCAGTCTGCTCTGTGTCCCCCTCTGGGCTTCTGTAGCCCACCGTGACAGCTGGGCACCCACTTCTCCTAACACTCCACTCCTGCCCTCTGCCGGCCTTCCCCTCGACCCGCCCTTCCTAATTTATAGTTTGGGCTCTATCAGCCCAGTTGCTGGCCTGCTCCAGGCTTTGGCCGTCAGCCTCCTGAGCGGTAAGGATGACTCCCACACTATGCTAATGGCTCCAAAACCGGCATCTTCATCCCCAGCCATGTGCCTGAGCTTCAGATCTAAGTTTCTGGCAACTTCCTGAGACCGGACACCTCTACCTGGATGCCTGCTAGGATTTCACACCAGCCAGTCCAAATTCAAATCCTAACCTGTCTGAGCCCCTCCTCGGCCTTTGTTTCCCCACCTGATTAACAAAAACACCGCTGGGAGCCATGGCCTACCTCTGCAGTACTCACATACCCAACGTCACGGGGTCCTCCCTGGTGTTCTGCATCCCCCATGCCTTGGCCTCAGTCTCATCTGTCCCCCTGCCCATGGACCAGCTGCTGCCCCTCCACTCACGAGCACGCAAGTATTTCTCTAACATGCAAATCATGTCCCCTCCTCTTGAGAGCTGACCACGCCTGCAGGTGAGGGTCTGGACCTTTCCTCTACAGCATCGCAGTGAAGGTCACTGTGCTCTTCCCTGAGAAGACCGTCATGCCCACCGGCTGCCCTGGCTCCAGGCTGCTTGGACAGCAGTGTGGGGTGTCGTCTGCCGTGTGTGCTGCTCAGAGCCGTGTGGACCTGCTGACCGAGGTGACCACGTCCCGGCCTCCCTATGGCGTAAGCTCCCCGGCACGTTCAAGGCTGGACCTCGCAGCCCCTGTGGCCTCCTCTTCCTGCTCTCCCCATACCCCGGATGTGCAGCTGGACAAGTTTCAGGGACTCAAGCGTACAGACCTGCCCTTTGGGCCACACGCTAAGGCGAGGAGACTTGGATGGTGAGTTCCCTCTGCCCCCACAGGAAGGTGCAGAGGGGATCCGCTGATCCTTTACAACCACTTTGTGAGTGGGTGGCACCCCAGAGAGGCACCGCTGGTCTCCAGGGTTTCATGAGGAGGCCAGGCGCTCCGTGGCACGGGTCGGGACTGAATAAAGAACAGCCATGGGCGTTTCCCCTCCGTGTGGTTGACGATCTTGAAACGCCCTTGAGTTTCCTACGCACTTTCCTGGAGCACCGCCAGTGTAGGAGTTCTAGGCGCTGGGAATGCCTCAGGGGACAGGTCCCCTGCTTCCTGGTGCTTACGTTCAAATTGGAGGGTGGGGGTGCTGGGGAGTGTGGGTCCCCTGGACCTAATACAAATTATCTCTTTGGAGGAGCCTGGGGCTGGGGCACTGGCAGCCACTCGTGGCCATGTGAGTGTCCACCCAGCTCTATGTCCCCATCAGAGGACAACAACTGAGTTACCAAGGGGGCCCTAAGACATGTATACACACGGTGTTATTTTCACAGGATTCCCTGGGTAAAAAGGCAAAACAGTACGAATATTTCATTGTAGAAATAGTCCCTTTCAGAATGTTTTGGTGTATTCTGAAGATGATCTAATTTCTCCGGAATGTTTTTTTCATCCTGAATATTTCATTCTTTAATAATGACGGACATGGCTGAAGCGTGACTATCCTACTGTAACCCTCACGGGGCAAATTATAATATGCTGTTGTGGCTCACAGTTAGAAGCAAGTGTCCCCTCCTGATGGGGTAGAAACGTTGGAAAACAAACCAACGTGGACAAGTATCTGTAATGGGCCTGCTAAATGTTCGAAGACCAAAACTGTTTTCTCTAAACTTAGTGATCATCAGACAAGAGTTAACGCCATCATTCACTTGTGTACGAGAGCACTTACCTTACACCTGATTGGTTTCTTGTTTGCGTGATACTGATTCTTGAAATGTAAAATAACGTGAACTTTCTTGATATCAAATCCACAAATATCAGGTCCTACACACAAAAAAATTAGCTGTTTTCAATTTCCTTCCATAATTCGTTACAATAGACTGCCCCACCCCGACCATTCTTTTTTTTTTTTTTTTTTTTTTTTTGAGACAGAGTCTCACTCTGTTGCCCGGGCTGTAGAGTGCCGTGGCGTCAGCCTAGCTCACAGCAACCTCAAACTCCTGGGCTCAAGCAATCCTTCTGCCTCAGCCTCCCAGGTAGC
>CAUYMX010099132.1:0-14987 GCA_963573855.1 Lepilemur septentrionalis | reverse complement strand
AAAAATTAGCCGGGCATGGTGGCACGTGCCTGTAGTCCCAGCTACTTGGGAGGCTGAGGCAGAAGGATTGCTTGAGCCCAGGAGTTTGAGGTTGCTGTGAGCTAGGCTGATGCCACGGCACTCTAGCCAGGGCAACACAATGAGACTCTGTACCATTATCATAGTAAGAGCTGAAAAGTTATTTCTACAAATAGAAAGAATTTTTGGTAACTGAAATTCAATTTACCACATATATGGAAAAATGAAATAGTATTTGATAAACAGTTTAATTATTTAAAAATGAAATCCCTTTTTTAAAAGAATGGCAAATATGTTGCTAAATGCACAGTCACATACAAATGTACATATAGTTATACACTCTGGTCATACCAGTTTTGGTCATATTAAAATTTGATAACTAAGGATTTATAGAATGTATGGCCAAGCTTTAGTTTTCCCCTAAACTCTAGACAAAGAAAATGAAACTTGATCAGCATTAGGGATTTTATTCTGGACAATACAGCTCTTGCCCACAATACTCTGCTGGTGCTATTAATCTTAAAATGACAATATTGGTTAATGGCAAAGCCAAGAGTTATAATGACAATGAGAAGACATGAAAAATTTTAAATGAGTATCAAAACTAAAGTCAGCGAGTACAATGAGTAAATAAACAAAAAAATAATACCAGAATTCGTTATTTCCAAATAAGACCTATATCCTTCAAAATGATTGATTTGGGAAGGCCACAATACTTACTCCAATGATGATATCACTTACAACGTTTTTAGAATTCTTTTGTGGGAGGGAAATCCCTGCAGAACCTTTAACACATTCTGTTGATAATCCTCAATAAATGCTAACAAATATCCAAACTTGGAAAGTGGATTTGAGTTTTTGAAACAAAAAGTCACATGGGGCCTGCTATAGAGAATATGATGGATCATCAAACAGATGATTCATCTGTTTGATCCAAATATAATAAAACATATTATATTAATATATTCAGTTAAAAATGAGATGTTAACATAAGGCAATGAGACTAATTTTCTTAAGAGGCAACCCGGAAGGTAAAGCCTCCCAAGGCGACTGCTCTGAAGCACATTTCTCAATTGGACATCAATGTAACTCAGTTTTACAACTAAATATCATCTAGTCCATGCTCTCATTTTACTGATAAGAAAATGGGGCTGGGTACAGTGACTAACGTCTGTAATCCCTGTGCTTTGGGAGGCCAAGGCAGGAGGATCACTTGCAGCCAGGAGTTCAAGACCAGCGTGGGCAATACAGTGAGACCCCACCTCTACAAAAAAATTTTTTAAATTAGCTTGGTGTGGTGGTGTGCACCTATAGTCCTAGCTCAGGAGGTGGAGGCAGGAGGATTGCTTGAGCCCAGGAGTTCGAGATTACATTGAGTATAATGATGCCATTGCAATCCAGCCTGGGTACAAGGTGAAACCCTATCTCAAAGGGCAAAAAGGGGAACATGAAAACGAAGTTTCTAAGAGGTAAAAGAAATTGCCCCAAATCACTTAACTAGTGGCAAACTTGATACTAAAGGTCAAGTCTCCTAATTTCTAATTCAATATTCATTCCCTGTCACTATATAGCCTATAAACTTTAAGGCTTGAGAACAAAGTAGAATTGCCTTTAAAACCCATTAAGGGTTTTAATTTTAAATTCAAGTTAAAACAACTGGGAATTTCCAAAATTCTGTAAGAATATGCAATCTGATTTTAAACACACATACACACACTCAGTGATGCCAATTCCAACTGTCATACGGAGAAGACAGGAACAAAATGCAGAAAAATCAACTAAAAGGATAAATGATATAGTAGTCCAAGCCCTAAACTAGGTCTGGTTTGCAAAGCCAGCCTTCTTACAACTCAATCAAAATGTACTGATGTGATGATGAGCTGTCATCATCATTACCATTTGATAGCACTCATTGAGCATTTATTTACTATGCCAGACACTTTGCTAGGCACTTTTGCTTGCATTACTCCACTTAATCCTTGTAACAATCCCTATGAAGGTGGGCACATTATACTCCTATTTTAAAGATAAAGAAACTGAGATCCACTGAGGTTAAATAATCACAATGTGTGGCAGGAAGTTATTTTCCAAAGATGGCTATAAAAGTGTCTCCTTTTTCACATGTTCTCCTTGTTCTTAATAAACTTTTTTGTTTAGGATAGTTTTAGACTTATAGAAAAACTGTGACAATAGTATAGAATTTCTATATATTCCATACCCAGTTTCCCTTATTAACATTTTTAATTAGTAGACACATTTTTCACAACTAATGAAGCAGCATTAACTAAAATCTATATTTTATTTAAATGTCCTTAGTTTTTATCTAATGTCCTTCTGCACCAAGGTCCCATCAGAATACCACATTACATTTAGTCATCATGTCTCCCTATACTCCTCTTGGCTATGACAGTTTCTCAGACTTTCCTTGTTTTGGGTGACTGAGGAAATGGAAAAGCTGAGGCTAGACCCTGGGTGTGTCTTACTCCAGAGATTTTGCTTTTTAACCACGCTACTAAATAATTCCTGCAATCTAAACTGCTTGTCCTTAGATTTCAAAAAGGTTTATGTGTTGGTCAATGAAGTGGGCCTGAACTGGCAGATGGATCACATTTGCAAAGTAGATCCTACACCATTACTTGATCTTCCAGTAACTGCACTACTTCATAGTATATTCAAAAGAATATATATACCTTAGTACAGTACATCTGACAAAAATTTTTTTAAATTTAAAAAATTATTAAATAAAAGAAATTTAAAAATTATTAAATAAAAATAAATAAAGAATATATGAATGAGCTGTCATGGTATATAAGATGATGTGGCTCCAAAATATACGTGCCATCATTCCCAGTGACGGGACCAAGCAGGCTATATATTAACCTCCTCTTAAATAGCTACACACCCTTTTCACAATGTTACGGATTTTAAAATATCCAAATAATTCCTATTTACTTTCATTTAATGGCAGGAGTGCTTATAAAATATTATTAGATTTATTATACATATTTTAGGACTAAGTTGTAGCCAGTGCTAATTATAACATGCCTGCAAAAAAATTTAGCCTACGGTGATTAAAATTCTATTTATAAAGGAAAAATCTAAACCACAGAAACAGTGCTTAGTTTAGAACAAGAATATGTGCATAACTGCCAAATGAAATCTCTATTTAGATGTCTATCTTACTGAAACACTGTAATTACAAAAAACCAAAATGAATTTCTAAGTGTTTCAAGATAAAATAGTCTCTGCATAATTTTCAAGGCTTATAATTACTTTCCTGAAAAGGGAAATACTTCAAGTTTTTATTTATAATACTAATTCTAGAAGTTAACACAGACTGAACACTCGATTTTACTATAAAATGGAAGCCTCCTATGAAATTCAGAATCTCTCATATTAATGATCAAATGCAATGCCTGTCAACTTCATCTCCAAAATATACCCTAAATCCAACATTTTCCATATTTTTTTCATTACTACCACCTTAATCTAAGCCATCATCTTGTTTGCATTACTACTGACTTCCTCTCTTTCACTCTTAGCCAACCAACACCCTGGGTCCTTTCTATATACTGTGGCAAAATAATATCAAAATGTGAGTCTGATTATATCATTTCCCAGTTTAAAAGCCTTTAATGGCTCTCCATTGAGCCTAGAGTAAAAATCAAATTCCCACCAAAATCTACAAGTCTTACATGAGCTGCCTCCCACTCAACCATCCAAGTGCACTGACTACCACTGGCCTTTCACCTACAGGCAAACTATTCTCTTCTGCCAGGTTCTCTAACAGGCCACCTCAAGGCTTAATGCACTGGAATTGTTTTGTCAGACTTTTTGCTTAATTAGTTCCTTTTCTTCCTTTAGGTTTTTGGTGTCAGCTTAATATAACTCCTTAAAGAAGCTTTCACTAAGGCTGACCACTATTTAAAGCAAGTACCCCTCAGTAGCTATTCTCTGCCTCAATCCCGAGCGCTTCATTTATGGCTCTCATTACAGCTTGAAGTTAGTTTAATCATTTGTCTGCTTTCTTGTTTTCTGTCACTTCTTCTAGAATCTTAGTTCTAGAGTTCACCAGTTGTGAGGACCATGTTGATATTGTTCACTATTATACCATCAGCACAAGACCCAGAACACCTCAAAAGAGCTCAATTTCTAATTTTATATTAAAGGCTTAATATATTAAAAAGGGGAAAAGTCAGATAAATTGCTACTACCACTCTATATTTTTTTCAGGAATTCAAAAGCAGGTATAACAAATATGATTCCGTTGATCAAAATGTCTTTCAATTATTTGCCCTTTTGCTACTTTGGAATTTATATGGGGTCCTTTCCTACTTAAGAAAATAAAAATACAACAAATATAAAAGTATAACAGAAAAAGAGTATCACCTTACATTCAGAGAGTATTTTTTATAGCCTTCAATGTGTGTTCAAATGTTTACCTCAACTGAAATACAGAAAGCAGGTATTATTTCCATTTTATAGATAATCACTAAGGCTCAGAAAGGTAAACGAGCTGTCTAAAATCACAGATTTTCAGTGATATAGCTGAGGTTTGAACCCAGTTCTCCTGGCTCCCAATCTAGTCAGTCTTTTCTCATTTATTTTACTTTTTTACTTCTTTGTGTATTGTTTTGGTCCACACTTTTAGCCTTTTTATAACTGAAGTATACAGTAAAATATACAAATCCTAAGTATATAACGATGAATTTTTATAAAGTCAATGTACTCAGATCAAGATAGAGAGTATTACCTGCATCCCAGAAGCCTCCTTCATGCATGCCCCTTTCCAATCATTAATTACCCTCAATGGTAACCACAATTTTGACTTCTATGATTATAGTTAGTCTTAACCTGTTTTTAACTTTATCTAAATGGAATCAACAAGTTTATATTCTTCTGTATTGGGTTTCTTTTACTTAACATATGCCTGTGAGATTCACCTATACAAGTAAGTGCGGCAACAATTTCTTTGTCATTGCTGTGTGGCATTTCACTATATAAATATACTAAAATTTATTTATCTATTCTACTTTTTGACATCTGTGTATTTTTCAGGTTTTAGCTATGTGAATAATGCGATTATAAATATTCTTATTTTGTAGCTGAAGAAACAAAGGCCCTTAAAGAGAAAAATAACTAAGTCAAAGAACCAAAGCAATTGGGCAACCCAACTAAACCCCAAGAGGCTTGATTTCCCTTTTATTACGTGACACAAGTCAGCAAGTCCATTTGACTCTTAACATAAAGATTCTTTTAATTCTTGTAAAAAAGGAAACTAAGTCTTAAGTTAAAAATACTATGCCAAATATTATTGTAGTTTCTGGTTACCAAAGTTACTTCATTAAAAACTTTTAAAATAAATTTCAATGTTTAGGGTAGAAGTAATTTATTTATATATATATCACTATCCACAGAGATTCCTAATCTATAGTTAAATAAAATTTTGATTTCCAGACTAGAAATGTACCAAACTCAGAATTCAATCAAAATACAGAGACAACAGTCCGAACTTACAGGCAGGTAGCATTCCAAAACTTTGCATTTAAGTCAGTTTTTTGGACTCCAGAATGCATTTTCTCATAGGAATTATATGATACATAGTGATCAGGTTTTCAGATTAGCCTACAAAAGCTAACCTCACTCAAATGGACCTCAAAATAGCATTAATAACAAAATAGTCTTTAACCACTATGAATAAAAACCTGACATGGAATAATGACTTATAAAACTATCTCCTATTACCCCAATCTCCTGTGTTAACTCTCATAAACTGTGGGAGGCCCACAGCAAACGCCTCTGTGACTAGCTTATGCCTATTTTTTTTTTTCCTTCAACACTCTTCACTTTATGTTCTCAGGTCCTGGACCACAGAATTTTTTAATTCCTAACCCTTAAATAACCCTTTTGAGATTTCTACTGCTAAAAAAAAAAGTCTTTGAGAGGGATGAGATAGAGAAATTAGAAAAACAAATAGAAAAAAAATCATAAAACCTCAAGAAATCTTAATAAAAATTTTTCTGTTTTCACCAACAGGCACATGGAGTCAGATGGGATTTTTCTAAGCTCCTACCTTCATTAAAATATTCTTCTCTAGAGCCCTACTCAATCCTTCTAGACTTTTTAAAATCCTAGGCTGGGTACTTCTGAGTATCTGTCCATCTATTAGGAGAGCTTCCTATTTCATTTTTTCTCACATTCCCTCTTATTTCTCACTTACACCCTAAATGGAAAGATACACACAGAACTAAAATAAAAGAGAGATGAAGCCTAAGGAGTAATCGGGCCATTAGGGTTACCATGAATCTCTAACTTATTTATGTACTTACAGACTATACACAAATGCTTTGGAACAAAGAAATAGTTTTGTAAATGGACACAAGTTTCCAGAAATAAGAAAAATCAACCTTAAATATCACAATATAACATTCCTTTGTTCTTCAAGGCTCATCTTTCCAAAAATTAGACTGAAGATGTATCCTATATTGTCTCTATACAACAAACACTGTATACCATAAATAGATACATTTATTTGGGAATGATACATAATGATGTATCATTATGTATAGATGATACATAAAATAGATACATTTGATTAGGGAATCAAAAGGCTAGCTCTAATTTGAGTAAATTAATTTAACTACATATGGGAAGATCAGTTTCTATTGAGTCCAGGTGATAGAAACTAAAAGGACAGGAGCTATTCTACTCTTAAAATCCAAAAATAGGATGGTAAATGACTCTGAAAACCAAAAGAAACCTAAAAGTCATAAACATTCTAAAAGAATTATTAAGCACAGGAATGAGCAAGTTGATTCACTAAACCTCAAAGAACGGATGTTTTAAAGAAAGTAAGAAGGTAATACAGTGTCATCCTCTCAAATAAGTCTTTAGAAAAAGTACCTTATAGGCCAAAAATTTAAATAAACTGCAAAATTTAGGTACAAATTATTAAACTACCACTTCTATGATTGAAGCTAACAAGAAAACCACACACTTAAGTGTAGCAATGTAAAGATATTGTGTCTAAAAGTGATTTGATCTAGCTTAATATAGGCAACAAAATATCCTGTCAGACAGCTGACAACCTATAAACAACTAAAACTTCCCTTAATCTACATTATTATTTTACATAAACTGGTCCTGGTTCTACCACTGACTGTGTGACCTTGGGCAAATTATTTAACCTCTCTAGGTCCCTATTTCCCTATTTCTGCACTAATAAAATAGGACTAAAAATGGTACCTATTTCAGGATTACGGTGAGGATGAAATGACAATGTAAACTGAGCAGCTCCAGGAACAGTGTAAATGTTCCAATGTAGGTTAGCTACTATTATTTTCTCCTACTGATGCTAAGTTACTTGAAATCACATCCATGACCTATACTACCTTTGAAACCTTCACAACCCCCAGGACAGTGTTAAACACCCAGTTAACACTTGATATTTATTGGCTGAGGACTAATGGTTTATATGGAAAGCTAGAACCTTGAAGCTAAAGGAGATTTTACAAGTCATCTGGAAAAGTTTCACTTAATTAAACAATCAGACTCACAGGGGATCATCAAATCTTTGCTTGAATAAAGGGACAGGGACAGAAATTTGCCATATCAACAAAGCATACATTATACTTATTCTTGCCTTTCAAAAATGTTCCTGAAAGGCTGAATTCACTAGAGGGCATCACATATTAGGAGAAACTGTATCAGAAAGACCCATTAAAAGGAAAGAATCACTCAACATTTACTCTGGCTAATAAAAAAACACTGTGCACAGTTGTATAAAACATGTATGCTAATTTAAAAATTATTCTATTTAAACATTCATTGAAATGTTCAGAAGGAAATAAAATGAAGATTTTGATGAATTAGGTCATAAAATCTTAACACCTGGATATGTTGACGTAAAAGGTAAGTAATCTAGATTATCACAAACCCTGTGCTCTTTCCAACCCTACCATACAGCCTCCTAATAACTTCATGCAATTTTAATAATCATATGTTTATAAAAGAAAAGCATATAAAACCAGATAACCTTCATTACTGCTCCTTGCAGCCAGACCCAAAGTCACCACCAGCTATCCAAAAAAAAGACCCAGTGCCAAAAAGAAAATTATCACTTTCTACAAGACTAGCAAGGAAAATCTGAACCTGGACCTGTGTATAACCAATTATTTAAAACCAAATTATTAAAAATGTTCATTCACTAACAAGGTAAATGGTACAACTGTAAAAGTTCATCAGTCTCCAAGAGTATTCAGAAGAATTGTACCCAAATACCTATGATATATGTCTGCAGTCCCAGATACTCAAGAGGCGAAGGCAGGAATATCACTTGAGCCCAGGAGTTCACGTCCAGCCTGGGAAACACAGCAAGACCCCATCTCTTTAAAAAAAATCCTGTAACTATTGCAATTCACAGTAACACACAGAGAAAAACATGGTGGAAAACTAGGAACAATTTACAGGACACCCCTCCACTTTATCAGATTCTGTTTGATGGGAGCCATTTTACAACTCTGTAAGTTACAAGTAACTGAGAGACATACAAATTCTACCCTATCCAGTAGAGAATTCAGTTGACTTTTCTAGCCTCTCCCCAGCTCCACCCTCCCCTACAAACCAGTTTTGTCTCCATTTGAATCCATTTCAACATTCCTTTACTCATCATAAATTTGTGGATTATTTTACTTTTCCTTTAAACCAGTTATGTCATTTGCCTGATTCCCTCATTGATTATAAGTTAAATAAAACTCTTTATATGTTTATTTTTATATCTGCATAAATCATAATATATTTAACACACTAAACAACTTTCTTATTATCGGTAATACATTGATACTTAGATATCAACACAAACAAAAGATACTCCAAACAGTGAATGTAAATTACACTGGAAAGGTCCATCTCCCAATGCAAATTAATAAACAAGCCTTAGGCTTTTGAAAATCAATCTCTTGTGAATTTTGTTGGTATAAACTAATGAGCAGTGGATAAAGCTAGGAAATCAGGTTACAGAAGCTGCAAAGCCAAAATTCAGATCCCAGATGATGGCGAAGACCAGGGGTGGGGAACCTGTGACCTTAAGGACACATGTGGCCTTCTATGTAGGTCCTTAAGTGGGTCCTTTTGACTGAATCCAAATTTTACAGAACAAATCCTTTTATTTTTATTAATACATTTTGTTTGTCTTTTATATTTTTATTTTATTTTTTAAATGAATGTACTTAAAATACCAAAGAATAAAATAAGTTTCAATGAAATAATCCTCCTAGATTGATCAGCACTATTAGAAATTCAGTAAGCCATAAGGGCTAAATTGATAGCTGCTACACTCATTGATTTAGTTCTAACTTCCCTGACTGGCGCCACTACTGCATGAAGCTGGCTGGTGAGAGTTTATGGGGATGAGAACATCAGTCTGTTATCAGCTTTTTTTTTTTTTTTTTTAAGATAGAGTCTCACTGTGTTGCCCGGACTAGAGTGCCGTGGTGTCAGCCTAGCTCACAGCAACCTCAAACTCCTGGGCTCAAGCGATCCTTCTGCCTCAGCCTCCTGGAGTAGCTGGGACTACAGGCATGCGCCACCATGCCCGGCTAATTTTTTCTCTATATATTTTAGTTGGCCAATTAATTTCTTTCTATTTTTAGTAGAGACGGGATCTCACTCTTGCTCAGGCTGGTTTTAAACTCCTGACCTTGAGCGATCGGCCCACCTCAGCCTCCCAGAGTGCTAGGATTACAGGCGTGAGCCACCGCGCCCAGCCTGTTATCAGCTTTTGACAACGGTGCACTGTGTTTCTGTTTGAAGTGGAATTTGTGAATAGTTGAACAGCTCGACAGTATTTTTTAATTCTGCCTGCTTAACAGCCTATCATGTCAAAGAGGACCAAGAGAATATTGAAGGAAGAAAAAAAAATTTTAATGAGGATTGGGAATTGCAAAATTATCTTGTTTCTGCTAAAGATAAGATGATTTACTTGCTTTGTGATACTGCTATAGCAACATTAAAAAAATTCAATGCTCATCAGCATTATAACACTCATAAGGACCACAAACATTTTAAATTAGAGGGAGAGGCATGAAAAGTTGTACTGCAGAAATTAACAGATGGAAAGCAAAGACAATTCTTTCAAGCAGGAATAAGACCTGGAAATAATGCCACTGGAGCAACTTATAAAGTAGCTTATATACTTGGGGAAAAAAGGCAAGCCATTCAGTGATACAGAAATTGTGCAAGAATGCACCCTCTAAGTTGTAAGATGCTTAGACCCTGATAACGGAACAAAGTACAAACAACTGCCTTTTTCAAAGAGAACCATAATTTACTGGCAGCATGACTTAGCCTTCTACTTCAGAGAACAACTTCATACAATACTTCAAAAGGAAAATATATATTATTCAATTGCTTTGGATAAATCAACTGATATTACTGACTCTGTAGGTTTCATACTTCATTTAGGTCATACAGAAGATTTTCTTTTCTACAAAAAGTTATTATTTTTTCACTGTGGGCGAATCAAAAAGTTATTCTCTTGCGAACAGAACACAGAGAATAGATATATATCTTCAACAACTTTCAAGATAAATGTTGTGAAGTTAGACTGAATTTGGTAAATTTAGTGAGTGTATGCACCATCAAGGATTTATTGCACAGATTTAAAAAAGTCTTAACAGATCCAGATGCTCTCATTTCTTTTCATTGTATCTTGCATCAGCAAAATCTCTGTGCTAAACCTACTGTTACTATTTTTTTCACCCACAAAATCAAAAGGAAGATACTATTAATATTTTAAATGACACTTTGCAACAAGTTTGACTTTGAGAATCATGACATCACACTCGAATTAGCATTTCAGCCTCACCTAGTTGATGGTACCAAGGCACCTAAAGAACTATAGTTGGAATTGATTGAGCTGTCAGTAGACGACATTTTAAAGTCATCAGTGCTAAGAAAGATCCAATTGAAATATGGAAAAAAGCAAGAGAATATCCACGCCTTCGGCAACAAGCCCAAAAAATGCTTTCTTGCTTTTCAACCACTTGTTGCTGCGAATCTACATTCTCCTACCTAACCCAAATCCAGATGTCTTTAAGGTCACAAATGACTGACACCCATCTAGAGGATCAATTGAAACTGCTGACCTCCATGCTGCAATCAAATATCCAAATGCTCTCCAACAAAAAGCAGATACAACAAAGTCATTAAAAGGTCAGTTAACTTTAAAATTAACAAATAGTTTTCGTTTTTTGAAATTATTAAGTACATAGGAGTTAGATTTTTACAAAATAATGTACATTTTTAAGTATTTCTAATTGAAGTTTCTTAAATGTGGCCTTATTTGATTACAGCTAAATTAATGTGGTCTTCCAACATGAAAAGTTTCCCCACCCCTGGTGAAGACGATGAACTCTAGCAACCACAACCTGCTGCCCATTCATCTTCATTCCCTTTAAACAGTTAGAACAACTAAGGAAAACGGTCAATCCAACAGCAAATTCCTCCAGAAGATAGAGTGTTTGGTAGACTCTTCTATAAAAAGTTCTCAAAATCTGCAATTCCTTTAAACGCATCTATTTTCATCTACCCATTCACAAAACAGGTAAATTTTTATGTCACTGAAGAAGAAATCAACACAAAAGTCTTTGTTTAGTTTCATAAAGAGTATAATTATAAAGAACTATAAAAGGAAGTAAAGAAATGGGAAATATGCTAATGACAAAGTCAAAGAGGATGTTCCAGATGCAGGTGACCCAAATCAGGAGACGTGGATAGCTTCTAAGTCCACCAAGTTCCCCTCCATCTTCCTGCTTTCTTTATCCCAAAGACACTATCAAAAAATATCATAATAGATTTCAATTCCTTTTACTAATAAAAGGCATACAGCCTGCTCCCTTGTTCAAAATTGTCTCTCATATATTCATATTCTTTCATGTATATTTTGAAAGTACATTTAGACATATATAACTGTGTCTTATATATACACAATTAACAATCAGAAATATCCAGTCCAGGCAAAACAATTCCCAAGATGAAAACCTGCTCCCCAATGACTGATGAGGCCATAGATGATAAATGGTACACAAATATCAACTATATTCAGAGGAAACAAAAAAGGCATAATTATGATTTGTTTAATACAAAAATAATTCCACTGATCTACAGCTAATCTTTCTCTTCTTCATCCCTGGAACTCAAAAGTCTTGTTATTTATGCTAAACATAACACAAAAGATTCTATTACAAGGTTGGGGGTAGAAGGGACTGGCAAAATTTATGGAGGCAAAATTATTTTAACAGAACTCTTGAGTTTTATTCTGAAAATATTTAGGAAAACTGAAAATTCCTGAAATGAGTATGAAAGGTAATCAGTCACCTCCTGCCTCCCTTCAAAAATATTTCTATCACAAATACTTTACATAAAACATATTATTAAAATACCTGTACAAAAGAAAATAAGACAGTTTACCAAACACAGGAACAATGTGCATTGTGACTCTAGAGGCACTTACATTTTTATAAGGAAAAAAGTTTCCATTTTAGAGTAACTTCTGGTGCAACATCAGTAAACAGGGTCCTTTCCCCCAGTGTAGGCCTCAGAAAAAGAAACAAATTAACACATGAAAAAATAAAACCTTAAAAGGCTTAATCTGGGGCAAATCATCCATTTTTATAAGCCAGTGATAAAAAGTGAAGCCTTAATTTGATTTAGAGTCAATAAATTTATACGGGAGATAGTATGTTTGCATGTTAAAATTTTTTTTTTAATTTTTTAAGAGAAGTCTTTGAAGCAGCTATAATAGTCAACTGCATCTGTTTAGACAGTAAAATCAAATAAACAATGTGGAACCCTCTATTCAATGAGGTCTGCAGGTTTTTAACTCCTTTTCCAAAAATGTTTTCTGTATATTCTTAACCATGCAAGCCCTAAGTGTTAATACAAAAACTATAACTATCTTAAAATTTCTCCTGTTCCTGATATTTAGACTACCTCCCATAACCTTGCAAAACTTTTAAATTAGCTTCTTTAAAGTTTTCCAATTAACTCCACTCAGAAAAATTTTAAAGATTTGAAAAAAAAAAGAGGGAAGAAATATGAAAAACCCACAGTTAATATCATACTCAGTAACAAAGGACTATAGCTTTCCCCCTAAAATCAGGAACAAGACAAGGATGACTGCTTTCATCACTGTTATTCAACCTTGTAAGAGAAGTTCTAGCCAGAACAATTAGGCACATAACAGAAATAAAATTCATCTAAATTGGAAAGGAGTAAAACTAGCTCAATTTGCACATGATTATGACTCTGTGTATAGAAAACCCTGAGGAATCCACATAAATACTACTAAACTAATAAACAAATTCCACAAAGTTGCAGGGTTCAAGAGCAACACACAAAAATCAATTGTGTTTCTATACACCAGCAATAAACAAACCGAAAAAGAAATTAAGAAAACAATTTCATTTGCAATAACATCCAAAGGAATAAACGACCTTGGAATAAATTTAACCAAGGAGGTGAAAGACTTATACATTGAAAACTACAAAATATTGACAAAAGAAATTAAGGAAAACCTAAATATATGTATGGAAGGACATCCCATGTCTATGGATTGAAAGACAAATGGTCAGTAAACATATGAAAAGATGCTCAATGTCATCCTTCATTAGGGGAATGCAAATCAAAACCACAACAAAATACCACTACAGAATCCACCAGGATGGGCATAATTCAAAAAATGGAAAATAACAATACAAGTGTACAAAATTGGAAACTCATATATTGCTAGTGGGAATGTGCAATGGCATTCCTCAGAATTAAACATATAATTAATTACCATATGACCTAGCAATTCTACTCCTAGGTATATACCCCAAAAGAACTAAAAACAGGCACTCAACACAAATACTTATACACAAATGTTTATGGCAGCACTATTCACAATAGCCAAAAAGTGGAAACAACCCAAATGTCCATCAATGAATGAATGGATGAACAAATCATGACATAAACATACAATGGAATATTATTCAGCCATAAAAATAAAGCACCGATACATGTGACAAGTGGATGAACCTTGAAAACATTATGCTAACTAAAAGAAGACACAGAAGGTCACAGATGGTATGATTCTATTTATATGAAATATTCAAAATAGGTAAATGCATAGAAACTGAATGCAGATTGGTGGTTGCCAAGGGTTGGGGAGAAGAAAGGAATAACTGCTTAATGGTACACGGTTTCCTTTGAGAGTGAGGAAGATGTTTTAGAACTAGATAGAGGTGGTAGCGGCAGGACACTGTCAATGTATTACACTAAATGCCACTGACTTCTTCACTTTAAATGGTTAATTCTATGTTATATGAATTTCACCTCAATAAAAACCTAAGATATATATCAAATGTCATAGCCTATTTTTTTTTCAAGTATCCATAGTAGAGGTCATTTACAAAAATTTATTGTTAAGTCATAATGGAAATTTCAATTAATTTTACAGATTACAGTTTCTGATTAAAAACTAATAAAACTAAGAATAATTAATTTGAAACAAAGAACTCTAATGATTTGGAATTTTTTAAACTTCCTAAATAATTAATTTAATGAAAAAAATTAAAGATGCACAAGCCTTGGCTGGGTGTGGTGGCTCACGCCTATAATCCTAGCATTCAGGGAGGCTGAGGTCGGAGGATTGCTTGAGCTCAGGAGATCGAGATCAACTTGAGCAAGAGCGACACACTGTCTCTACCAAAAATAAAAAATTAGCCAAGGCATGGTTGTCGCAGGCACCTGTACTTTCAACTACTCAGGAGGCTGAGACAAGAGGATCGCTTGAACCCAGGAGTTTGAGGTTGCAGTGAGCTGTGATGACGCCACTGCACTCTAGCCTGGGTGACAGCAAAACAAAGACCCTGTGTCAAAAAAAACAAAAAATCTATAGATTTCACTGCATATAATTTTCATTTTAACAA
>CAUYMX010099130.1:0-12117 GCA_963573855.1 Lepilemur septentrionalis | reverse complement strand
TTCTGAAATTAGTGGCGATAGTTGCACGGTGTCAACTAGAATATACTACAACTCACTGAATTTTATGAATGTAAAAGGGTGAATTTTAGGCCGGGCGCGGTGGCTCACACCTGTAATCCTAGCACTCTAGGAGGCCGAGGCGGGCGGATCATTTGAGTTCAGGAGTTCGAAACCAGCCTGAACAAGAGCGAGACCCCGTCTCTACTAAAAATAGAAAGAAATTAATTGGCCAACTAAAAATATATAGAAAAAATTAGCTGGGCATTGTGGCTCATGCCTGTAGTACCAGCTACTCGGGAGGCTGAGGCAGAAGGATTGCTTGAGTCCAGGAGTTTGAGGTTGCTGTGAGCTAAGCTGACGCCATGGCACTCACTCTAGCCTGGGCAACAGAGTGAGACTCTGTCTCAAACAAACAAACAAACAAAAAAACTGTATCAATTCCCTACAAATTTATAGACAGATTCAGTGAACTTCCAATAAAAATTCTAAGATTTTTTTTTCCAAACAAGTCTCTTTATTCTGACAATAGATCACATGGATAGATCTATTTCTTTTGTATAGGACTGTATTGTCCACCACACCCGGCTGGGAATTGATACAGTTTTAATATTAATATTGAATCTTCCTATCCATAAGTATAGTATCACTTTCTTTTTAATGTCTTTATGTCCTTAATGTCTTTCAATAAAGATTTATCATTGTCAAAAACAAATTAAGTTTAGAATGTTTATTAGTGTGTGAAACAAAGAACAATAGATTTTATTGGTGCTGTAAAATTTTAGAAACCCAGATGAGACTATACTGTAGAGTGAATTAACCACAGACTTTTTAAACTTGGTGCTTCTTTAAAGATATCTTATCTTGAAGACAAAAAAGAGATTTTAACTTCCTAACATCATTCCATATATATTTTGTGGCTCACTGTAGAATTATGTGTAGCGAAATAATTTTTAATTCATTACAATTTCAGTGTAGCAGTATCTAAATTAGATTTAATTTAGTCAGGAAATATTTTATGAAAATAATAATAGCTAATGCTTATATAGCATCTTTTATGTACCAAGCACTTTCCATATATTATTTCATTCAGTCTTTACAACAAACCTGTTGAGTGTAAAGTGTTATTTTCCCTCTTCTGTTTCGTACATGAGGAAACTAAGTCCGGAAAGCTTAAATGACCTCCCTAAGGCCAGACATCTAGTTTGGAGGAGAGCGAAGAGTCATCACCCCAGTAGTCTAGCTTTAGGGTGGCGTGCTCTGTGAACCATGATGTTACACGGCTTCCTGTATGGTACATGTTATTCAGCTTCTTGTGAAGATGAAAATGAAGGTGGTTGTCATTCTAAAATCATATCATGACACAGTAGTTTTTGTTTGTAGCCATTATAACTTCAACTCTTAAGCTAGTAATGATGTTGGCTTTAATAAACAGTTACTTACAACTATTGATTTTTCATGATCTCCATAAAGATAATTGGGATTGGGGACAAAGCTGTAGTCTTTGAACTCTAAATTTTCTCTTTGCATCTAGCCAGACTGCCTGAGAACTATGTGTTTAGACTGCATCTTTGTGGCCCTTTATAAATTGGCCTGCTGAACTATATACTTGGCTTCATGCGTTGAGTCTTCATTTAGAGGCATTGTATAAATATGTCAGTTTGTGAGAGGACAGGTGGTGGTAGATTTTTATGTTTATCGAAGCAGGGCACACCTTTTAAAAGATTAAGGAAAGCTGCTCTAGACTATGGTGGGCTCTTGTTTTTTTCAGTTTCAGTCATTATTTGTCTCAGCGGTGTCCTGTTTGCATCTCTGCATCTTCTAATATCATCACCCAAATTCTTTCTCTCTTTTGTAAACAAAAGTGGTTGTTTTATTTTCAGAAAAAGATAATTATAATATTGATTTGATTCTTTTTAAAACTGTATATACCCTTTGGAGATTTTGATTTACTCCCTTTATTCATGCTGAGGAAACTAAGTGCTAGAAAAGAAAATTTCTGTCTACTCTCATACCCCTCTCAAAATGAGGTCTATTTGATCAGATGCTGTGAATCCCATCAGCTTTTCTGGGTGACAGCCACCACATTCTGCCTTAGGGATCTAGCTACAATGGCCACAGTCTCTTGCCATCTGTTCTTCTAATGGAGCTAATCTCAAACTTTTTTTTAAATCTCAGGACCACTTTGTACTCTGAAAAATTCAGTCTTTTGTGATGTGTTGTTATGGTTGAAGTATATAAAGAAAATCCAGCGTAACACAGCTATGCAATTGGAAAAGAGAGGAGCATTTTAATAGCCTTCTCTGATAATCATGTGTATTCTTTTTTGATACTACACCAAAACTGGACAAGTACTAATTTCTTAAAGGTTAGTTACAAAGTAGAATCTGAAACTGGATTCTGAAACTCTTCGTACTCTATTACATTAGAATCTATTGGTCTGTCTTGAACTTGAATAACTTTTACTTGTGCATGATTTTGTAACATTATGCATTGGCCATTATAAATTATGGCTTCACTGAATTATGCAAATCTTCTAAATATTGATACATTTCATTACAATATTGAAAAGTAACATTAGTTTTACCACATTCTCATCAGAAAAATATATGAGTATTAGGAAACTGTCAAGTCATGATAGTAGATACAAATTTTCTAAAATTCTAATTTTTTGCTTGAAAACTTTTATTTTTTTCATCAGCAATAAATAAGTCATATCTTTGAAGTAACATGCTCACTTCATTCATTTTCAGTAAAATGTGTGTCACATATGTAACTCTTCATAGTCATGATTTATTTGGTAGTAATTTTTTCAAGTGCAGTGTTCTAAGGAAAAAGTGGCTAGTTCAGCCCACAACTCAAGTGCTTTTCCTCAAGACAAGCATTTTATGTAGCAAGTATTTTCTGCATACGTCCCAGTTCATCACATAGAATCTTAAAAAGTTGTGTGTTCAAGGGTCCCCATTTAATAAAACTAATGATTGTGTTACTGCTTCATTAAGCATTTTCTTAAGTGAATTGGCCCTTTCTTTTTTTCCTCTGTGTGTGGTGGTGAAGAATACAACAGTTTGGTACGCTGCCTTGATTCATGGTAATGCACCAAGAGTTTTACCCATCATTGCTTTTGTTTTTGCACCATCTGTGGTGCAAATGTTAGAACTGTTAAAAAGCAAGAAAGAAAGAAGGGAGGGAGGAAAAGAATTCTTAGTATTAATATGAAATTTACAAACCTTACATAAAGGATCTTGGGGACTTCAAGGAGTTCATAGACTACACTTTAGGAACTACTATTCAAATATTATACATTCTATCTTGACTAGCCAGAGTGTTATATTAATATATTCAGTATTTTAAAGAAAACTCATGAACTAATAATTTTGCATATCTAAGTAGGCTATTTAAGTTCAAGTATTGTGTTAAATTTTAGGGAGCTATAGAAAAGAAAGACATTTAATGTCTACTACACATATGTATTTCTCTTTGAAATATAATTTAAAAGCGAAAATTACTACTTGCATATAGTAAATTCAAATAATACAAGAAGATATGTATAATGAAATGTCTCCCTTTTTATACCCCTAGTCCTTCTCCCTAAAGTTAAGTGTTTATCATATGCACTTCCAGTAAAGAGGTACTTATTTTTCAAACTTTTTATTGAAATGTAATGTATATCCAGAAGGTATACATAAGTGTACAACACAGTGAATTTTCACAAGCTTGACATACCCCATAACTAGCATCCACACTAAAAACCAGAACATTGCCAGCACCACAGAAGGCCCCATTGTGCTGATTGGCATGTTTTAACATAGTTGTACTTTAAGACTCCATACCTTTAGAATAACTTTATATTTACTTAGATCAAAAAACATCTTTTGATAATATTGTTAGTCTTTTTTTTTTTCATTTAGGGAAAGCTCTTATGTGAACCATACATTTCAGAGAGCTTTTGTTTCCTCCCTTTGTCAGCACTTGGGAAGTTCTAACTTTTGGAAAAGTTAACTATATGTGGAAATAACAAGAGTTTTTCTCCAACAAACTCTAGAAATCAGTAACTTTAGGTAACCAACAACAAGTAGATTGATATAGGTGTTTTAAATACAATGGCTAAAGATACGAGTTTAAAGAAGAGAGAGAAGTCCTTTGTGGTTAGAGGTTAGGAAGCAAGGGGAAGAGGTGTGTGAGAGAAGTAGATAGGGACCAGGTCTTAGAAGCCATGGAAAGGAGTTTGGATTGTGTCCTAAGAGTAACAGAAACCCACTGGAGAGTGTGTGCTGATGATATCTGAATTATATTTTAAGATGATCATTCTGACTATTATGTGATCGATGGACTTGAGGATGCGAAGAGAAGCAAAGGAATCAGGAGACCATTGTGGCAGTTCAAGTAAAAGATGATGGTAGATTTGATTAGGGTTATCAACAGTGGAAATGGTGGAGTTCGTATTCAGGAAATGTTTTGGAGGCAAATTGTTTGAATTAGATGTAGGATTTAAGGAAAAAGAGGAATTAAGGATTGACCTGTGAGTCAAGTGGCTGAAGTGGGGTGGGTTTAAAAATCTCATTATCACTAAGGAGATCTAGAAATTGAAAGGCCAGGGTGGTGGATGGATCTTCAGTGTTAATATTGAAACTGTCAAGAACGAGAGTGGATCCAGTGGTGGAAATGAGACGGTGATGTAGGTATGGAAGTTATTAGTAAATGAGAGAGAAGTGGCTGAATATGTAAAGATAATAGCCAAAAGGAGGGGAAAGTAATGGTAATGCCCAATAACATGTGTTTTAAAGGAACTGGAGTTTTAGAAAAAGAATGGAAGACAAAAATTCATCAAAATATAGTGTTTCCAAGTCCAGTCAAAATTCCATGGGGGCTTGGTCTAGGGTGATAGCAGAGGAGATGAAGAGATGTGACCTAATTGGAAAAATAATTAGAAGGTTAAACTTGACCAGATTTGGTGACACTTTGAAAATGGGAACCAAAGGGTGGTTAAGCTCTGTGTTTCTGTTTTGTGTGACTGGATAAATTGTGAGAGGGAGCCAAGGTAGAGGAAACTGACCTAAGACCCAGGTGTGTTAGGGAAGATGATTGAGACAGTTGAGTTTGAGGGGGCCTCTAAGCTTCTCAAGTGGAGATGTTCTGTAGGAAGTTGGATACACATATCTGGGAAGGATGGATGGGTGGATGGGTAGGTTGGTAGATAGGTAATGACTGATCACACTCTCTAACTCCTTCAAGTAAATGTGACTTCTGCCACAACATTGTGGCCTAAGTTCACATGTTTTCTTCCCTTCCACATAAGACCACAGTAAAATGAAATAAAGGGATACAACTCTAAAAACAAAGAGAAATACAATGAGCAATTATAATTAGAGATTGCATTAGATATCTAAAAGGAAAGATGGAGATGCTTGCTATTTAGCAAATAGATTGGAAGAAACATCAAAATGGACTGCATAAAGGAATTAGGAGTAGGAGTAGGAGTCACCTTCCCAGCCAAACCCCAAAGAGGCTCCAGGTTCAGCTTTGTGGAGTGTAGGAATAAGAAACAGACTTGAAATGGCAAGATTATCTGAAGACCTGTCTACAGAATAGCTGCTTGATTTGATAACTTTCCTCATTTTTCAGAAAAAGTTACAAATAATCCAGGGTTTATCTCTAGGTGAAAAATTGGAGCGGCCTAATGACCAGACATGCAAGAAAAATAGAACAAGTAGCTTGAAAGAAAGAACGAGGTAGAGAGCAGACCAACTGACAATGGAGGAAATCTTTAGGAAATAAAGAAATATTTAAAAAACTGATTGTTATCTTTTAGAGAAATTTAAGAAAATATCATATCTGTATTATGAAAAATAATCAGAGCAAGAAAACATTTGCATATTTAAAATTTGATTGGGAAAATAAAGGCTGAAAATATTGAAATGTCATAAACAAAACATAACAGGAAAAAATAGGTAATCTAGAAAGAAAAAAAAGAGAGAAGAAATTATCAAAGAAATAATAAAAGAAAATTTCTCAAAGCTGAGAAAAAAACAATGAGATCTTAGTGAAAATAGCCTACAGAATGGTAAGCAAGATAAATTTTAAAAGATCTCCACCTGGCCACATTCTCATAAAATTTTACAATTTCTAGGCTGGATGTGGTGGCTCATGCCTATAATTCTAGCACTCTGGGAGGCCAAGGTAGGAGGATTGCTTGAGGCCAGGAGTTAGAGACCAGCATGAGCAAAAGCAAGACCCTGTCTCTACTAAAAATAAAAAATTAGCCAGGTATGGTGGTACTCGCCTGTGGTCCCTACTCAGGAGGCTGAGGCAGGAGGATTGCTTGAGCCCAGGAGTTTGAGGTTGCCGTGAGCTAGGATGATGCCACTGCACTCTAGCCCAGGAGACAAAATAAGACTCTGCCTCAAAAAAAAAAAAATTTTTTTTTACAACTTTCAAGTTAAAGAATATTCTAAAAGATTTCAGAAAGAATAATAGAGTTCATACACAAGAAATTAAAATTACACTGCCTTCAGATTTCACATCAGTATCAATGGGCCTTAAGTGGTGAGTGGGAAAATTATTTGGACCTGCCAAATTATTGGTGAAGAATGTGAATATAAAACAAAAACATTTTTAGACAAGAACTCAAAGTTTACTTCTCACACATGAGTTTTTAAAGGTGTAGTGGAGAATCAATCAAACAAAACAGGGCAGAAACCAAGGAAGAGGAAAACATGGGCTGAAGAAAGCAATAGCTGTACCCAGGAGTTCTCACCGGACAGTTACAAGGTGCAGGTGCAGATACCTGCACAGGGTGATACCTTGCCTTCAGCAAGTCACATGCTGGTGGCCAACACAGTAGCCTCCATGTTGATGGCTGTTGACTGATTAAGTTGTTGGTGTCTGAAGGTTGGGGTGGCTGTGGCAATTTTGTAAAATAAGATAACAATAAAGTGTACTGCATCGATTGACTCCTCTCTCATCAAAGATTTCTCTGTGGGATGTGATGTTGTTTGATAGCATTTTACCCACAGTAGAGCTTCTTTCAAAATTGGAGTCTGTCTTCTCAAACCCTACTACTGCTTCATAAACTACGTTTTTATATAATATTCTAAATCCTTTGTTGTCATTTCAACAGTGTTCACAAGCATCTTCACCAGGAGTAGATTCCGTTTCAAGAAACCACTTTCTTTGCTCATCCGTAAGAAGCAACTTCTCATCCATTCAAGTTTTATCATGGGATTGCAGCAATTCAGTCACGTCTTCACGCTCACCTCTAATTCTGGTTTTCTTGCTATTTCCACCACATCTGCAGTGACTTCCTCCACTGAAGTCTTGAAACCCTCAAAGTCCACTGTGAGGACTGGAACCAACTTCTTCCAAAATCCTATTAATGTTGATATTTTGACCTCTTCCTATGAATCATGAATGTTCTTAATGGCATATAGAATGGCGACTCCTTTCCAGAAGGATTTCAGTTTAAATTGCCCACACCTTTCAGAGCAGTCACTATCTATAGCAGCTATAGCCTTATGAAATGTACATCTGAAATAATAAGGCTTGAAAGTCAAAATGACTGTTTGATCTATGGGCTGCAGAATGGATGTTATCAGGCATGAAAACAACATTCATCTCCTTGTACAAATCCATCAGAGCCCTTGGGTGACCAGGTACATTGTCGATGAGCAGTAATATTTTGAAAGGAATCTTTTCTTTCTGAGCAATAAGTCTCAATGGTGGACTTAAAAAAAATCAGTAAACTGTACTATAAACAGATGTGCTTTCTCACCTAGGCTTTGGTGTTCCACTGACAGAGCACAGGCAGAGTAGATTTAGCATAATTCTTACGGGCCTTAGGATTTTCAGAATGGTCAGTGACTGACTTCAACTTAAAGCCACCAGCTGCATTAACCCCTAACAAGAGAGTCAAACTGTCCTTTGAAGCTTTGAAGCCAGGCAAAACTACTGGCTTTGACTTCTCCTCTCTAGCTAGTCCTAGGTGGCATCTTCTCCCAATAGAAGGCTGTTTTATCTGTGTTGAAAATCTGTTGTTTAGAGTAGCCACCTTCATCAGTAATCTTAGCTAAATCATTCTGAATTACTTTTTCTACATCTTGAGCTTTTATGTTATAGAGATGGCTTCTTTCCTTAAACCTCATGAACCAAACTCTGCTAGCATCAGACTTTCCTTTTGCAGCTTCCTCACCTCTCTCAGCCTTCACAGAATTATGAAGAAAGTTAGGGCCTTGTTCTGGATTAGACTTTGGCTTAATGAAATGTTGTGGCTGGTTTGATCTTCTATCAAACCCCTCAAACTTTCTCCACGTCAGCAATAAGACTGCTTCAGTTTCTTATCATTCACAGGAGTAGCACTTTTAATTTCCTTCAGGAACTTTTTCTTTGCATTCACAACTAGGCTCACTGTTTGGTGCAAAAGGCCTGGCTTTCAGCCTATCTCAGCTTTTGAAATGCCTTCCTCTCTAAGTTTAATTATTTCAAGCTTTTGATTTAAAGTGAGATGTGTGACTCTTCCCTTCACTTGAATGTCATTGTAGGGTTAATTGGCATAGTTTCAATCTTTTTATGTCTCAGTGAATAGGGAGGCCTGAGGAGAGAGACAGAGAGAGGGAATGGCTGGCCAGTCAGTGAAGCAGTCAGAACACACACGTTTATTAAGTTTGCTGTCTTATTTGGGTGCTGTTCGTGGCGCCCTGCCCCCCAATTATAATAGTCACATCACAGATCACCATAACAGATACAATAATAATGAAAAAGGTTGAAATAATGGGAGAATTACCACAGTGTGACACAGAGACACAAAGTGAGCACATGCTGTTGGAAAAATGGCCATGATAGACTTTTTCGACACAGGGTTGCCAAAAACTTTCAATTTGTAAAAAACACAGTATCTGGCAAGCTCAATAAAGCAAAGAGCAATAAAACAAGGTATGCCTGTATGATACGTTCACAAAAGGAAACCCAGAGGGCCCTGTTCAGTTACTACTCTACTGAACAACCTACCTGCCTTAGTTCATTTGCATCGCTGTAAAGGAATGCCTGAGGCTGAGCAATTTATAAAGAAAAGAGGTTTATTTTGGCTCATGGTTCTGCAGGTTATACAAGAAGCAAGGTGCCAGCGTCTGCTTCTGGGGAGGGCCTCAGGAAGCTTTCACTCCAGGCGGAGGGGAGGGGAGCAGGCATCACATGGTGGGAGAGAAAGGAAGAGAGAGAGAGGGAGGCAGGTGCCAGGTTCTTTTTGTTAATAACAATGAGTTTTCACATGAACTAATAGGGGGAGAACTCGCTCATCACTGTGAGGGCAGCACTGACCCCAGCCCCAACATCAGGGATCAAATTTCAACTTGAGGTTTGGAGGGGACAAATATCCAATCTGTATCACTACCTCAAAACATAGTGGTTTAAAACAACAATAATTTCATTAGCTCCTTAGTCTGCATTTCAGGCTGGGTTTTGTGGGGGTGGCTCCTCTCTGCTCTGCCTGGTGTCAGCTGGGACAGCTCAAAGATTAAACAAAACTCCTTGAACCCCTTTATAGCAAAACTCCTTGAATTCTTTCCTGCCATTTTCTCCTTTTAAAAGTATTTTTTTAATAATTCATTTTGAAATAATTTCAAATGTTGAGAAAATTTGCCAGAAAGATAAAAAGACTCCTATATTCCCTCACCCAGATTCCCTAGCTATTAATACTTCTATCATCACATTTCCTTCATTGCTCAGTATCCCTGCCTCTCTCCCTACGCGTGCGCACACACACACACACACACACACACACACACAAGATCATTCATCTCTTTTTGAATCTTCAGAAAGCAGGCTTTACACACAGTGTCCCATCACCACTAAACACTCCAGTCCGTATTTTCAAACAAGGACATCCTCCTGCATAACCAGCATGCAGCCTTCTGAACTGGGAAGCCAGCCAGTCTGCAAACCCCATTCAGATTTCACCAACAGTGTTTGTCTCAACACTGACTCTTGTTCCTTTCTGGTCCAGGATCCTATCCAGGAATATGTGATGAATTTAGTTGTCATCTCTCTTCAGGCTCATTCAATCTAAAATAGTCCCTTAGCCTTTCCCTTGACAGCTGTAAAAACCACGGATCTTAAAAGCATTGTATAGGATTTCCTTCAGCCTTGATCCACCTGATGTTGACTTAGGACCAGACTTAAGTCACACATTCTTGGTAGCATCATCACTGAAATGACACTACATGCCTTAAATCAGGTGACAAACAACATCAACCTGTCCCATCACTGCTGATGTTAACCTTGATCTCTTGATTTTGTTGGTGTCCACTAGATTTCTCCACATTAAAGTCACCATTTGTAATTACAAAGTCACCCTTTGTAATTGACTAGCTTTTTGTGGAGAGTTTTCCAATAATATATCAATATGTTCCTCACCAAACCTTCACCCACCAGATTTAACATCCATTGATAACTCCTGTCTGCATCAAACACCTCTGTGATGGGACCAAATGGTAATTTTCTGTTTCTTCTATTCCTTCTTCATTCATCAGATGGTAAGGAATATCATTCCCCTCTCCTTCCTTTATGTATTTATTTGTAATATAAGGACTCATCGACTCCTGTTTTAGTCACAGGGTGGTAATCCATTATTATCATTATTTTAATGCTCAAATTGTCAGTTTAGCCAGTGGGAGCCCCGTCAGGTTGCCTCCTTTGTCTTTTCAACATACCCCATCATTCGTTGAGCACTTCCTGACTTCCTGGCACAAAGAAAGTGTTTCTGGCTCATTTCATACTTTGTCTGACCCAGCCCTGGAATCAGCCTTTCTCCAAGGTTCTTGAGTTCCTGGTGGTGGAGGATAGGTAGTTCTAAAACAAGATCTGGGCACTCGGTGTGCTTAAAGCTACAGGGGTGGGTATCATTACTTCTAGGCCCTTCCAGCAAAAGAAAAAAAAAAAAGCTGAAGTCACGTAATTTTAATGCTGGAGCTTTGATTGCAGGGCAGTAACTAACAAAATCTCATCAGTGAGAAAGGTAAAAATAAACTTACTCTCTTTCTCCCCTCTTTCCTCACCCCCACTCCCAGGTATGTGTAATCCTCGAAATTACAGTGACACACCTCCAACTTCAAAGAGCACAGTGGAGGAGCTGCATGAGCCCATCCCTTCTCTCTTCCGGGCACTCACAGAAGGGGATACACAGTTGAATTGGAACATTGTTTCCTTCCCTGTTGCAGAAGAACTTTCACATCATGAGAATCTGGTTTCATTTTTAGAGACTGTGAACCAGCCACACCACCAAAATGTGTCTGTTCCCAGCAATAATGTTCATGCACCTTACTCCAGTGACAAAGGTAACTGTCAACAGTTGACTTTTTCTATTCTGCCCCTGCATGTGGTCTGTCCATGTGGTCTATGAAACCTATGTTAACACTACCTTTTAGAGCAGTTTTTTGGTTTTAAATTTGTAGAGTCTTATATAAATTGTAGATTTCAGTAACTCCAATCCCTGAGTATTTAAGGTGGCATGTTAGCATATTATTAAAAGTCCTTCATACTCCTGGTGATGGAGGCTATACTGTATTGGAAAATAGATAACTGTTCCCAATTCTAGTGTTTATTTGCTTCAGGCTTTAATTATTTTCATAAGATAGCAACATTGCCACCTCCCTAATACACTGTTGCTCACTGTCAAGTAACACTCAGCGTGCCTGGTGAAGTCAGATTTTTATCATAGCATTGGTACAGGAATGATGCCATGGTCATCAGCTACATTTATTTACTAGCAAGTTAGTATTACAGACATCTCATTTCCAGATATAAGTTAACCGCTAGCCAGTTCTCTGCAAATGAGTGGTGTTAGGAGAATTAAATGGGAAAATAACTTACTCAAATTTGAGAAGCATATTAAAGAACATTTATTAGCAAAGATAGGGCATATCATAATTTTGGAATGTAAAGGGCATGTAACTTTTTTTTTTGAGACAGAGTCTCACTGTGTTGCCTGGGCTAGAGTGCCGTGGCATCAGCCTAGCTCACAGCAACCTCAAACTCCTGGGCTCAAGTGATCCTTCTGCCTCAGCCTCCTGAGTAGCTGGGACTACAGGCATGTGCCACCATGCCCGGCTAATTTTTTCTATATATTTT